>JANAVB010031217.1:1694893-1839893 GCA_029216955.1 Iris pallida
CTCTATCTCCTCGGCTGCAAGAGCAAAGGCTTACCCTGAAAACCCTTCTAGGAGGCTGACAAACTGCTGCTGCTGGGTCGAAAGTGGACCCCGCTGCTGAAACTACAGGCACACTAGCTGGTGCCCTCGGAACAGTGCCTCTGAGCTGCTCCAGCAACCGGGAGTTCTTAGCACTCCGCATCTGATGCCCCGCGCACCACAAAAGAGACACAACCCCGCCTCCTCCTGGATAACTCAAAGAGGTGACCGGGCTTCTTGCAGTAGTGGCACGGAGGATTATCCTGCCCCTGACTGCTGAATCCTCTGGACAGGTGCCCTGGCCTGCACCGCTGCTGATGAGTTGGAACGGCTGATGCTGAAGCTGAGGGCGCTTAGCATCCCCCGCGCTACTACTGGCCCCAGAAAACAACCATAATCCCTCTTCGGCTTCAAGCCCCACTCTCTCTCCACCTTCGAGCCTCCGCGTAGACCTCTGCATATGTCGCATAGAAGGAAGGGATCAGGATCTTGATATCCCATGTCAATCCCTCCGGAAGCGCTCTGCTCGGATTACTAGGTCGTTCACCATGTACTCGGCATATCGGCTCGCCGGCCGAACTCCGCCGCATTCTCCTCCACAGTCATACTGCCCTGCTACAGGTTCTGAAACTGCGTACTAGGTCGATCTTGTCTGTGGGGGAAAAGAAATTCTCTCTGAACAGGGCCCAAAACTCAGCCCAAGTGTGGCCCTTCCTGCAAGAGCCGGCTCGTTTCAGAACCATGTCCGGGCAACATCTAATAACTGCAAGCCAACCACCTCGACCTTCAGTCGTCTGCCAGGCGGGAGGCCCTCATCTGACGCTCGATATCCTCGAGCCAATCATCAGCATATACATGCCCTAGGTCCTTTGAAATCCCTCGGGCCCATCTTCTTGAAAGCCTGGATGTCTCCGGGCTTCTGCTGCTGCACCTCCCGCTGTGGAGCCCACGCTCAACCGTAGCCAGGGCCAACCAATGGGCATCCTCCATGCCCTGGGCATGCCTCAATCTGTCTCATTTGGCCTCGTGCTGGGCCCGCTGGGACTCCAGCACCTGCTGAAAGAATGCGAGCATCTACCCCATGTCTGTGCGCAGAGGAGGCAACGGAAGAATAGCTTCACTTCCGGTGGAGGAGTCCCCTGCTGAGGAGGAGGAGGAGGAAGAACGCCCCGACAGCTCCCGTCGTAGCCCCCGACATGCAGGAAGAGTACCCACAATGACCCCAGGGACAGTCATCGAGAGCACTGGAGGAGTACCCCCGAGAGCCCCTATAATACCCAACTGCAGGGGAAGTGACTGGAGCCTATCCGCCAGAGGTAGCAGACCTCTCCGTCTTCCCGTGCTCCTCACCGGGAGAATGAGTCATAACCATCCTGGAGACAGATTGAAAGAAAGATATCAATATGCACAAGAAGGACTATATCAAAGGAGGACAGCTAGAATACATTAAATCAATATCAAAGTCGATAAGCAAGATAAGCAAGGAAAGATCCTACTGTGATTGAGTACTCTTAGCCTACCACCTCCTATATGTAAACAGGCTCGTAGTCAACACTCTAAGACGAGTGCTGCTACGACATCGCACTAATTGCGACTTCAGGACCTGCGTGGGCCACCACTAAAACGTGTCACGACCCGCACCCGCTGTAAGGGCACGTGTACGTAACAACGCCCAGCCCACACCGTAAAAACGGCATAGAACGCTGTAGGTTTACTCTAACACAGTTTATAATATCAAACCTGTCGAGAATATGGTCAACTCCGAACGGAGGACAAGCAATGAATATATGAGTACTCAATCACAACTCTAAGATGATAAAGTTACTGAAAGATAAAGACAACACGACAATAAATATAACCTGTCAGTCCAACACAAAGAATATACAAGTCCAAGTCCAAAGTCTCTAATACTAGTCAAAAATAATAACAGTCCCAAGAGTAACTGGAGACAAGGTCCAGTACAAAAGACCTACTCTATCTATAGGATAGGCGGTGTCTCGCCCTGCGGTACTGCACCCTGCTGATCTAGGGTATCGGTCTCTAAACCTACTACGTCCGGTGGGCCGTAGTAAGTGCAATAATAGTCCTCCTCTGCATCTGTAAACATTTTCAACATATCCGGTCAGGATAGAACGAGTACATATATCTCATAACAGATCTCAATATAGAACAAAGCCATAAGACTGTAAATAGAGCATATACAATAAAATCAGGGTGTACATATATGTATCATGGCATGGTAAGCTGTAGAGCTGGAGCTAGAACAGAAAAAGTAGAACTGATCATGGTATGTACACAAATAAGGGTAAGCCATCTATCCAATGTGTGTGAGTAGTAGTTTTAACTTATGATCGGCTTGGGTACCTGTAAGAACTGGCCTGGCTAGTCATAGTACGGTATATGACTAACACTGTTCAAGAATGCAAGATGGATTTGATCACAGGCATACGCTACTACTTCCCACCCAACTGCTAGAATGGATCCAAACAGGACACGTCACTGCACGGGATTCTATGAGAAGGGAGCAAGTCTTCTCTAGAATCAGTGACCACATATTGTGCAAGAGCTACAAGGAAGCTGCACAATACAACCCAAGCTAACAAGGAGTAACATCTCTCGTCGAGATCCAGGAATACCAATCCGTGAGAACATGTGTCAGGAATAAGCATATCTACACTAAGTACATAAATCATAACAGTTATCAAAATTGGGAAATAGTTATCAGAGAATGTACTCACCTGTGATATGATATAATGTCACTGGATCCAATGTAGTGCCTCGAGGACCTATAGATAACAGACGTATCATACTATGTTTAGGAAGTAAAGTCAAATCAAATTAAATCCTATTAAGTCATTCTAGGTCAAGACAAGTCTAGTTAGGTCAACCTTGGTCATAGGAGACATTGGAAGTCAACCCAAATCAAACTAGGTCAAAAGTTGACTTACAGTTGACTTTTGGTCAACGGGTCAGCTCTGGTCAACTCTAGGTCAACCCTCTCTAATTTGATTTCCTACATTCCCTTCTCCTTCTCCTCTCTTTTCTATTTCCTTATTTTCATCTCCTTCTCCTTATTCTCCGTCTCCTTGTCCTTATTCTTCGTCTTATTCTTCTTCTTATTCTCCGTCTTATTTTCTTCTTATTGTTCTTCTTATTCTCCTTTCTTCTCCTTATTCTCGCCTTCTTCTCCTTATTCTCATCTCCTTTCCTTATTCTCCGTTTATTTTCATATTCTCCGTCTCCTTCTCCTTATTCTCCGTCTCTTCTCCTTATTCTCGTCCTTATTCTCCTTTCCTTCTCCTTATTCTCCGTCTTCTTCTCCTTATTCTCCGTCTCCTTCTTCTTACCACTGCTGCTCTTAATGCCTAAACTGCTGCTGCAGCTAATGCCACAGCTGCTGTTGCTCTACTTCCTACTGCTGCTGCTGCTACCTCCTACTGCTGCTGCTGCTACTTCCTACTACTGCTGCTTCTCTACTGCTGCTGCTATTTCTTATTCCTTCTTCTTCTACTTCTATTCTTCTCTCCCAAACTTCTCTTTCCTCTAAAATCACACACACACATCCATATATATATATATATATATATAGATATATATATATATAATAATATATATATAGAATATTATATAAACTCACACAGACACACATACCATCTACATATATATAAATACATACACACACACATATAGATATATATATATGGACACACACCCAAACACACTCTCACACACACTCTCACACACTCTCTCACTACACATACGCACAATACAATATATATATATATATATAGACACACACACACACACACACACACACACACATATATCTACCTACTGCTGCTGCTGCTACTTCCTACTACTGCTGCTCTACTTCCTACTGCTGCTGCTGCTATTTCTTATTCCTCTTCTTCTACTTCTATTTTCTCTCCCAAACTCTCATCTTTTCCTCTAAAATCACACACAATCCATAGATATATAGATATATAATATATATATATATAATAATATATAATATATAAACTCACAGACACACATACCCATACATAGATATAAATACATACACACACAACACATATAATATTATATATATATATAGTATATATATATAGATATATATATGGACACACACCCAAACACACTCTCACACACACTCTCACACACTCTTCACTAACATACGCACAATACATAATATATATAGACACACACACACACACACACACACACACACACACACAACATATATATATTTTATATAGAGATATATATATCTATATATATATATATATATATATATATATATATATATATATATATATATATATTCCTCTCTAAAAAGGAAAACCCCTAATAAATCCTTAAACTAGGTTTTAGGAAAAATCTATAAAAGCTATGGTCAAAATGTGGAGAATGACCTCCTCTACATTTATTGTGAAGGAATAAATGATAAAGAGGGAATTATGAGGGTAATGAGCATACCTAGAATCGGTTTCCTTGAGAGAGAAGAAGATTCAAAAGAAAGAATGAAATGAAGAGAGAGAGAGTTTACTTTGGAGTGAAGTAAAGGGAGGGGGTTTGCCTATACATGGCCGGCCATGGGGCGGTCTTAATGGGTTTGGGTGGAGACCCATTAGGCCTCCAAACCCATTAGACTTGGTTTAGTTTGATTTAACTCTAAATTGACTAATTATGTCTCTAAATGACTAGTTAAGCCATGGAAGTATTGGTTCTAGCCTAGTTAGGATGGCATGTGGGCCAAGTCCAGCTAGTATGTGGGTCCCACTAGTGTCCAGGCTACCCGGATCTCCAACTTAAGTCCAAATTGGATAAAAATTCAAACTAATCAAACAAATCCCTAAAAATTCTATAAAATCAAATAAAATTCCCAAAAATTATAAAACTTGGAAAATGATAAAAATACCTCTAATTCGAAAACTGGGGGTGACAAATCTACCCTCCTTAAAAATTTTGTCCTCGAAATTGAATGAGAACTAACACAACAACATGAATAGAACAAGGAAAGAAAAAAAAGAATTTTACCTCAAGGCTCGAAGAGATATGGGAATCGCTCCCGCATGTCGTCCTCTCTCCAAGGTAGATTCACCTGGAGAGTGGTGTCTCCATGCAACGCGAACCAAGTGAATGACCTGGTTCCGGAGCACCTTCTCTCTTCGGTCCAAGATCTCAACCGGTTCTCTGGATAGCTGAGTGTCGGTCCCACTTCGATCTCGGAGTGGTCCAAGACGTGACTGGGATCTGCCACGTACCGTCTCAGCTGCGACACGTGAAACACGTTGTGCACTCCCTCTAGTGGGGCGGTAACTCCAGTCGGTAAGCCACTGCACGACCCTGCCCAAGATACGGAAAGGTCCAATGTATCGTGGACTAAGCTTCCCGCCGCCACTAAAATGAATCGTGCCACGTCGGAGAAATTCGCAGAAACACAAGATCACCAACCTAGAACAAAAATACAAGGCTTAGAGCTTGATCTAAAACAATCACAATCAGACTCAAATACTAGAAAAATCTAAACTAGACCTCAAACTCCAACGGCCTCCGGTGGCTATCGGCCCAAAGCCGCTGCCTATCATGCGCCTCCCGAAGTCTATCTCTGATAACCCTGACCTTCTCTGCAGCATCCCTACTATCTCAGGGCCAAGCAAAACCCTCTCGCCGACATCATCCCAAGAAAGGGAGTACGGCACCTCCGTCCGTATAGAGCCTTGAAAGGTGACATCTCTATACTGGCTTGGTAGCTGTTGTTGTAAGCAAACTCTACCAAGTGAAGGTGGTCCTCCCAAGATCCCCCGAAGTCCAAGACACAGGTACAAAGAATATCCTCGAGGGTCTGAATCGTCCTCTCCGACTGCCCGTCTGTCTGGAGGTGGTATGCGGTACTGAACTTGAGCGATGTGCCCAAGCTAAGCTGTACACTCCTCTAGAAGTGGGAAGTAAATCGGCTGTCCTGATCCGAGACTATACTCACTGGAACCTCGTGCAATTGAACTATCTGCGACATGTACATCTCGGCCAACCTCTCCGTAAAAAACCCATCTTGAAAGGCAAAAAGTGGGCCGATTTGGTCAATCGATCAACAATGACCCAAATTGCATCCTTCCCTCCTGGAGAGCGCGGAAGCCCAGATACAAAGTCCATTGTGATATGCTCCCACTTCACTCAGGAATGGGTAGTGGCTGGAGCAATCCACCGGGTCTCTGCCTCCCGGCTTTCCTGCTGGCACACCAAGCATCTAGAAACGAACTGAGCCACCTCGCATTTCATGCCATACCACCAAACATGCTGTCTCAAGTCTCTATACATCTTGTTGGCCCCAGGATGCATAGAGTACTGAGAACGATGTGCCTCCTGAAGAACCTCCTCCCAAAGTCCTCCGCTCGGCACGCATAATCTGGTACCATACCTCAACGACCCATCTTTCGCTATAGAGAACTCATCCAACAGTCCTGTCCGGACCTGCTCCCTGATGACCCTCAGAGCCTCATCCTCAAACTGAGCTGCTGACTCTGTCCATCAGCTCTGACTGCACCTGGAGACCCCACATCTGCTCCTCGAACCTAAAAACTATCACCTCTATGCCCAAGCTCTCCAGATCTGCCAGAAGGTGACGATCCATCGTCAAACACATGGCCATGGGATACCTGCTCAAAGCATCCGCAACCATGTTGACCTTCCCGGATGGTACTATAAGGATATATCGAAATCCTTCATCAGCTCTAACCATCGCCTCTGCCTCATATTCAGCTCCTTCTGGGTAAACACGTACTTCAAGCTCTTGTGGTCAGTGTAAATCTCCACACGCTCTCCGTACAGATAGTGTTTCCATAGCTTCAAAGTAAACATGACTGCTACCAGCTTCAGATCGTGGGTAGGGTAGTTCCTCTCATGAGGACGTAACTTCCTAGATGTATAGGCAATCACCTTCCATGTGCTGAAGTACACAACCCAAACCCCGTCCTGAAGCGTCACTGTAGATCGTATAACCACCAGATCCAGATGGCAGCGTCAAGATAGGAGCTGTAGTCAACCTCGTCTTTAGCTCCTCAAAGGCGGCCTGGCACTCCTCGGACCAAACAAACTCCTCGTCCTTCCTGGTAAGTCGGGTCATCGGCTGGGCAATCCTGGAAAAGTCCTGCACGAATCTTCGATAATTACCTGCCAGACCCAGAAAACTCCGAACCTCTGCTACTGAGCTCAGCGTAGACCAGGACTCCACTGCAAAAATCTTCTTTGGATCCACTGAAATCCCCTCGCCAGAGACAACATGGCCTAGGAACTCCACGCGATCCAAGAAGAACTCGCACTTGGACAGCTTCCCATACAGCTGCTCCCTCCTGAGAGTGTCCAGCATAATATTCAGGTGCTCCTCGTGCTCCTCTGGCGTCTTCGAACAGATGAGAATGTCATCGATGAAGACCACCACGAACTTGTCAAGGTACTGATGGAATACCTTGTTCATCAAGTTTATGTATACCGCCGGGGCGTTGTTCAACCCAAACGGCATGACGGCATACTCATACTAGCCATAACGAGTCCAAAATGCAGTCTTCAGAATGTCATCCCGCTTCACCTTCAGCTGATGGTACCCGATACGCAAGTCGATCTTCGAGAACACCCTTGCACCGCTCAACTGGTCGAACAAGTCATCAATCCTTGGCAAAGGATACTTGTTCTTGATGGTAAGGTTGTTGAACGCCCTGTAATCAATGCATATACATACCGTACCATCCTTCTTCGGGACGAAAAGAATTGGCGTGCCCCAAGGTGAAGAACTAGATCGGATAAAGCCCTTGTCCTCCAGCTCGTCGACCTGTTTCTTCAGCTCCGCTAACTCACTGTTGTTGATTCTATAGACGTGCTGTGAGATAGGCTCAGCGCCCGGCACTAGGTATAGAAAACTCAACATCACGATCTGGCGGCATCCCGGGCAACTCTTCGGGAAAAAACATCCAAGAACTCAGCAATAAGTGGATGTGGCAACAACGGCCCCGCCAACAACGCTCCGCAGAATCCATCTCCTGGCTCCGATGCACCTCTGGTGAGCTCAAACTCCGGCTCTTCCGGCGGCCTGAACAGAATCCTGTCCCCTCTACAGTCTATGCTAGCATGGTGCATGCTCAACCAGTCCATACCGAGTACCATATCGTAAATCGGAAGTGGCATTACGAGCAAACACGCACTCAGCTCCCGGCCTCTGAAAGAAACTCTCCGCCCCTTGCAAATATTATTAACCAGGATGATGCCATTCCCAGTCATAATCTTGCAAGTCCTACCAAGATACTCAGCAATGATATTGTGCCTAAGAGCAAAAGAAACAGACACAAAACTGTGCGTAGCACCAGAATCAAACAAGGCTAAAGCTGGAAAAGAATCGAACAGAACAGAACCTGCGACAACATCTACAATAGGCTCTATCTCCTCGGCTGTAAGAGCAAAGGCTCTACCATGAAAACCCTTCTGCTAGCGGTGCTGGAGAAACTGCTGCTGCTGGATCGGAAGTGGACCCCACTGCTGAACTACAGGCACACTAGCTGGTGCCCTCGGAACAGGTGCCCTATGAGCTGCTCCAGCAACACGGAAGTTCTTAGGACACTCCCACATCTGATGCCCAGTGGCACCACAAAAGAGACACAACCCCAGCCTCCTCCTGCAGAACTCAAAGAGGTGACCGGGCTTCTTGCAGTAGTAGCACGGCGGATCATCCTGCCCCTGACGCTGCTGAATCCTCTGGACAGGTGCCCTGGCCTGCACCTGCTGCTGATGATGTTGGAACGGTTGATGCTGAAGCTGAGGGCGCTTAGCAGCCCCTGCGCTAGTACTGGCCCCCCCTCTTCGGCTTCAAGCCCCACTCTCTTTCCACCTTCCGAGCCTCTGCGTAGACCTCTGCATATGTCGCATATAAGGAAGGGATCAGGATCTTGATATCCCATGTCAATCCCTCCCGGAAGCGCTCTGCTTGGATCACTGGTCGTTCACCATGTACTCGGCGTATCGGCTCAGCCGGCCGAACTCCGCCGCATACTCCTCCACAGTCATACTGTCCTGCTGCAGGTTCTGAAACTGCCGTACTAGGCCGATCTTGTCTGTGGAGGAAAAAACTTCTCTCTGAACAGGGCCCAAAACTCAGCCCAAGTGTGGCCCTCTCCTGCAAGAGCCGGCTCATTTCGAAACCATGTCCGGGCAACATCTAATAACTGCAAGCCAACCGCCTCGACCTTCAGGTCGTCTTCCAGGCGGGAGGCCCTCATCTGACGCTCGATATCCTCGAGCCAATCATCAGCATATACAATGCCCTAGGTACCTTTGAAATCCCTCGGGCCCATCTTCTTGAAAGCCTGGATGTCTCCGGGCTTCTGCTGCTGCACCTCCCGCTGTAGAGCCCCACGCTCCACCGTAGCCAGGGCCAACCTATGGATATCCTCCATGCCCTGGCACATGGCCTCAGTCTGTCTTATCTGTGCCTCGTGCTGGGCCCGCTGGGACTCCAGCACCTGCTGAAAGAATGCGAGCATCAATCCCATGTCTGTGGGCAGAGAGGGGCAACGGAAGAACAGCTCCCACTTCCGGCGGAGGAGTCCCCTGCTGAGGAGGAGGAGGAAGAACACCTCCGACAGCTCCCGTCGTAGCCCCCGACACTGCAGGAAGAGCACCGCAATGACTCCAGGGACAGTCATCAAGAGCGCTGGAGGAGTACCCCCGAGAGCCCCTACTAATACCCAACTGCAGGGGAAGTGACTGGAGCCTATCCGCCACAGGTAGCAGACCTCTCCGTCTCCCCGTGCTCCTCACCGGGAGAATGAGTCATAACCATCCTGGAGACAGAATAAAAGGAAGATATCAATATGGCACAAAAAGGACTATATCAAAGGAGGACAGCTAGAATACATTAAATCAATATCAAAGTCGGTAAGCAAGATAAGCAAGGAAAGATCCTACTGTGATTGAATACTCTTAGCCTACCACCTTCTATATGTAACACAGGCTCGTAGTCAACACTCTAAGACGAGTGCTGCTACGACATCGCACTAATTGCGACTTCAGGACCTGCGTGGGCCACCACTAAAAATGTGTCACGACCCGCACCCGCTGTAAGGGCACGTATACGTAACAACGCCCAGCCCACACCGTAAAAACGGCATGGAACGCTGTAGGTTTACTACTCTAACAACAGTTTATATAATATCAAAACCTGTCGAGAATATGGTCAACTCTGAACGGAGGACAAGCAATGATAATATATGAGTACTCAATCACAACTCTAAGATGATAAAGTAAATACTGAAAGATAAAGACAAGACGACAATAAAATATAACCTGTCAAGTCCAACACAAAGAATGTACAAGTCCAAGTCCAAAGTCTCTAATACTAGTCAAAAATAATAACAGTCCCAAGAGTAACTGGAGACAAGGTCCAGTACAAAAGATCTACTCTATCTACAGGATAGGCGGTGTCTCGCCCTTTGGTACTGTACCCTGCTGATCTAGGGTATCGGTCTCTAAACCTACTACGTCCGGTGGGCCGTAGTAAGTGCAATAATAGTCCTCCTCTGCATCTGTAAACATTTTTAACATATCCGGTCAGGATAGAACGAGTACATATATCTCATAACAGATCTTAAGATAGAATAAAAGCCATAAGACTGTAAATAGAGCATATACAATAAAATCATGGAGTGTACATATATGTATCATGGCATGGTTAGCTGTAGAGCTAGAGCTAGAATAGGAAAAGTAGAACTGATCATGGTAAGTACACAAATTAGGGTAAGCCATCTATCCAATATGTGTGAGTAGTAGTTTTAACTTGTGATCGGCTTGGGTACCTGTAAGAACTGGCCTGGCTAGTCATAAGTGCGGTATATGACTAACACTGTTCAAGAATGCAAGATGGATTTGATCACAGGCATACGCTACTACTTCCCCACCCCCAACTGCTAGAATGGATCCAAACAGGACACGTCACTGCACGGGATTCTATGAGAAGGGAGCAAGTCTTCTCTAGAATCAGTGACCACATATTGTGCAAGAGCTACAAGGGAGCTTGCACAATACATCCCAAGCTAACAAGGAGTAACATCTCTCGTCGAGATCCAGGAATACCAATCCGTGAGAACCATGTGTCAGGAATATGCATATCTACACTAAGTACATAAATCATAACAGTTATCATAAATTGGGAAATAGTTATCAGAGAATGTACTCGCCTGTGATATGATATAATATGTCAACTGGATCCAATGCAGTGCCTCGAGGACCTATAGATAATAAGACGTATCAATACTATGTTTAGGAAGTAAAGTCAAATCAAATTAAATCCTATTAAGTCATTCTAGGTCAAGACAAGTCTAGTTAGGTCAACCTTGGTCATAGGAGAACATTGGAAGTCAACCCAAATCAAACTAGGTCAAAAGTTGACTTACAGTTGACTTTTGGTCAACGGGTCAGCTCTGGTCAACTCTAGGTCAACCCTCTCTAATTTGATTTCCTACATTCCCTTCTCCTTCTCCTTCCCTTTTTCTTATTTCCTTATTCTTCGTCTCCTTCTCCTTATTCTCCGTCTCCTTCTCCTTATTCTTCGTCTTATTCTTCTTCTTATTCTCCGTCTTATTTTTCTTCTTATTCTTCTTCTCCTTATTCTCCTTCTCCTTATTCTCCGTCTTCTTCTCCTTATTCTCCATCTCCTTCTCCTTATTCTCCGTTTTATTCTTCTTATTCTCCGTCTCCTTCTCCTTATTCTCCGTCTCCTTCTCCTTATTCTCCGTCTCCTTATTCTCCTTCTCCTTCTCCTTATTCTCCGTCTCTTTCTCCTATTCTCCGTCTCCTTCTTCTTACCACTGCTGCTCTTAATGCCTAAACTGCTGCTGCAGCTAATGCCACAGCTGCTATTAATGCCTAAACTGCTGCTGCAGCTAATGCCACAGCTGCTCTACTTCCTACTGCTGCTGCTCTACTTCCTATGCTGCTGCTATTCTTATCCTTCTTCTTCTACTTCTATTCTTCTCTCCCAAACTCTCATTCTTTTCCTCTAAAATCACACACACACATCCATATCTATATATATATATATATATATATATATATATATATATATATATATATATAAACTCACAGACATACATACCCATCTACATATATATAAATACATACACACACACACACACACACATATATATATATATATATATATATATATATATATATATATATATATGGACAAACACACCCAAACACACTCTCACACACACTCTCACACACTCTCTCACTACACATACGCACAATACATATATATATATATATATAGACACACACACACACACACACACACACACACACACACACACACACACACACACACACACACACACACACACACACACACATATATCTACCTCCTACTGCTGCTGCTGCTACTTCCTACTACTGCTGCTGCTCTACTTCCTACTGCTGCTGCTGCTATTTCTTATTCCTTCTTCTTCTACTTCTATTCTTCTCTCCCAAACTCTCATTCTTTTCCTCTAAAATCACACACACACATCCATATAAATATATATATATATATATATATATATATTTATATATATATATATATATATATATATATATATATATATATATATATATATATATATATATATATATATATATATATATATATATATATATATATTCCTCTCTAAAAGGAAAACCCCTAATAAATCCTTAAACTAGGTTTTAGAAAAAACCTATAAAAGCTATGGTCAAAATGTGGAGAATGACCTCCTCTACATTTATTGTGAAGGAATAAATGATAAAGAGGGAATTTATGAGGGTTAATGAGCATACCTAGAATCGGTTTTCGTGAGAGAGAAGAAGATTCAAAAGAAAGAATGAAATGAAGAGAGAGAGAGTTTACTTTGGAGTGAAGTAAAGGGAGGGGGTTTGCCTATACATGGCCGGCCATGGGGCGGTCTTAATGGGTTTGGGTGGAGACCCATTAGGCCTCCAAACCCATTAGACTTGGTTTGGTTTGATTTAACTCTAAATTGACTAATTATGTCTCTAAATGACTAGTTAAGCCATGGAAGTATTGGTTTCTAGCCTAGTTAGGATGGCATGTGGGCCAAGTCCAGCTAGTATGTGGGTCCCACTAGTGTCCAGGCTACCCGGATCTCCAACTTAAGTCCAAATTGGATAAAATTCAAACTAAATCAAACAAATCCCTAAAAATCCTATAAAATCAAATAAAATTTCCAAAAATTATAAAACTTGGAAAATGATAAAAATACCTCTAATTCGAAAACTGGGGGTGACAAATCTACCCTCCTTAAAAAATTTTGTCCTCGAAATTGAATGAGAACTAACACAGCAACATGAATAGAACAAGGAAAAAAAAAGAAAGAATTTTACCTCAAGGCTCGAAGAGATATGGGAATCGCTCCCGCATGTCGTCCTCTCTCTCCAAGGTAGATTCACCTGGAGAGTGGTGTCTCCATGCAACGCGAACCAAGTGAATGACCTGGTTCCGGAGCACCTTCTCTCTTCGGTCCAAGATCTCAACTGGCTTCTCTAGATAGCTGAGTGTCGGTCCCACTTCGATCTCGGAGTGGTCTAAGACGTGACTGGGATCTGCCATGTACCGTCTCAGCTGCGACACGTGGAACACGTTGTGCACTCCCTCTAGTGCGAGCAGTAACTCCAGTCGGTAAGCCACTGCACCGACCCTGCCCAAGATACGGAAAGGTCCAATGTATCGTGGACTAAGCTTCCCGCCGCCACCAAAATGAATCGTGCCACGCGTCGGAGAAATTCGCAGAAACACAAGATCACCAACCTAGAACAAAAACACAAGGCTTAGAGCTTGATCTAAAACAATCACAATCAGACTCAAATACAAGAAAAATCTAAACTATACCTCAAACTCCAACGGCCTCCGGTGGCTATCGGCCCAAAGCCGCTGCCTATCATGCGCCACCCGAAGTCTATCTCTGATAACCCTGACCTTCTCTGTAGCATCCACTACTATCTCAGGGCCAAGCAAAACCCTCTCGCCGACATCATCCCAAGACAAGGGAGTACGGCACCTCCGTCCGTATAGAGCCCTGAAAGGTGACATCTCTATACTGGCTTGGTAGCTGTTGTTGTAAGCAAACTCTACCAAGTGAAGGTGGTCCTCCCAAGATCCCCCGAAGTCCAAGACACAGGTACGAAGAATATCCTCGAGGGTCTGAATCGTCCTCTCCGACTGCCCGTCTGTCTGGGGGTGGTATGCGGTACTGAACTTGAGCGATGTGCCCAACCTAAGCTGTACACTCCTCTAGAAGTGGGAAGTAAATCGGCTGTCCCGATCCGAGACTATACTCACTGGAATCTCGTGCAATCGGACTATCTGTGACACGTACATCTCGGCCAACCTCTCCGTAGACAAACCCACCTTGAAAGGCAAAAAGTGGGCCAATTTGGTCAATCGATCAACAATAACCCAAATTACATCCTTTCCTCCTGGAGAGCACGGAAGCCCAGATACAAAGTCTATTGTGATATGCTCTCACTTCCACTCAGGAATGGGTAGTGGCTGGAGCAATCCACCGGGTTCTACCTCCCGGCTTTCACCTGCTGGCACACCAAGCATCTAGAAACGAACTGAGCCACCTCGCGTTTTATGCCATACCACCAAACATGCTGTCTCAAGTCTCTATACATCTTGTTGGCCCCAGGATGCATAGAGTACTGAGAATGATACGCCTCCTGAAGAACCTCCTCCTAAAGTCCTCCGCTCGGCACGCATAATCTGGTACCATACCTCAACGACCCATCTTTCGCTATAGAGAACTCATCCAACAGTCCTGCCCGGACCTGCTCCCTGATGACCCTCAGAGCCTCATCCTCAAACTGAGCTGCTCTGACTCTGTCCATCAGCTCTGACTGCACCTGGAGACCCCACATCTGCTCTTCGAACCTAAAAACTATTACCTCTATGCCCAAGCTCTCCAGATCTGCCAGAAGGTGACGATCCATCGTCAAACACATGGCCATGGAATACCTGCTCAAAGCATCCGCAACCACGTTGACCTTCCCCGGATGGTACTATAAGGATATATCGAAATCCTTCATCAGCTCTAACCATCGCCTCTGCCTCATATTCAGCTCCTTCTGGGTAAACACGTACTTCAAGCTCTTGTGGTCAGTATAAATCTCTACACGCTCTCCGTACAGATAGTGTTTCCACAGCTTCAAAGCAAATATGACTGCTACCAGCTTCAGATCGTGGGTAGGGTAGTTCCTCTCATGAGGACGTAACTTCCTAGATGTATAGGCAATCACCTTCCCATGCTGCTGAAGTACACAACCCAAACCCCGTCCTGAAGCGTCACTGTAGATCGTATAACCACCAGATCCAGATGGCAGCGTCAAGATAGGAGCTGTAGTCAACCTCGTCTTTAGCTCCTCAAAGGCGGCCTGGCACTCCTCGGACCAAACAAACTCCTCGTCCTTCCTGGTAAGTCGGGTCATCGGCTGGGCAATCCTGGAAAAGTCCTGCACGAACCTCCGATAATTACCTGCCAGACCCAGAAAACTCCGAACCTCTGCTACTGAGCTCGGCGTAGACCAGGACTCCACTACAAAAATCTTCTTTGGATCCACTGAAATCCCCTCGCCAGAGACAACATGGCCTAGGAACTCCACACGATCCAAGAAGAACTCGCACTTGGACAGCTTTCCATACAGTTGCTCCCTCCTGAGAGTGTCCAGCATAATATTCAGGTGCTCCTCGTGCTCCTCTGGCATCTTCGAACAGATGAGAATGTCATCGATGAAGACCACCACGAACTTGTCAAGGTACTGATGGAATACCTTGTTCATCAAGTTTATGTATACCGCCGGGGCGTTGGTCAACCCAAACGGCATGACGGCATACTCATACTGGCCATAACGAGTCCGAAATGCAGTCTTCAGAATGTCATCCCGCTTCACCTTCAGCTGATGGTACCCGATACGCAAGTCGATCTTTGAGAACACCCTTGCACCGCTCAACTGGTCGAACAAGTCATCAATCCTTGGCAAAGGATACTTGTTCTTGATGGTAAGGTTATTGAACGCCCTGTAATCATGCACATACATACCGTACCATCCTTCTTCGGGACGGAAAGAATTGGCGTGCCCCAAGGTGAAGAACTAGATCGGATAAAGCCCTTGTCCTCCAGTTCGTCGACCTGTTTCTTCAACTCCGCTAACTCACTGTTGTTGATTCTATAGACGTGCTGTGAGATAGGCTCAGCGCCCGACACTAGGTCTATAGAAAACTCAACATCACGATCTGACGGCATCCCGGGCAACTCTTCGGGAAAAACATCCAAGAACTCAGCAATAAGTGGATGTGGCAACAACGGCCCCGCCAACAACGTTCCGCAGAATCCATCTCCTGGCTCCGATGCACCTCTGGTGAGCTCAAACTCCGGCTCTTCTGGCGGCCTGAACAGAATCCTGCCCCCTCTACAGTCTATGCTAGCATGGTGCATGCTCAACCAGTCCATACCGAGTACCACATCGTAAATCGGAAGTGGCATTACGAGCAAACACGCACTCAGCTCCCGGCCTCTGAAAGAAACCCTCCGCCCCTTGCAAACATTATTAACCAAGATGATGCCATTTCCAGTCATAATCTTGCAAGTCCTACCAAGATACTCAGCAATGATATTGTGCCTAAGAGCAAAAGAAACGACACAGAACTGTACGTAGCACCAGAATCAAACACTAAAGCTGGAAAAGAATCGAGCAGAACAGAACCTGCGACAACATCTGCAATAGGCTCTATCTCCTCGGCTGTAAGAGCAAAGGCTCTACCATAAAAATCCTTCTGCTGGCGGTGCTGGACAAACTGCTGCTGCTGGGTCGGAAGTGGACCCCGCTGCTGAACTACAGGCACACTAGCTGGTGCCCTCGGAACAGGTGCCCTATGAGCTGCTCCAGCAACACGGGAGTTCTTAGGACACTCCCGCATCTGATGCCCAATGGCACCACAAAAGAGACACAACCCCAGCCTCCTCCTGCAGAACTCAAAGAGGTGACCGGGCTTCTTGCAGTAGTGGCACGGCGGATCATCCTGCCCCTGACGCTGCTGAATCCTCTGGACAGGTGCCCTGGCCTGCACCTGCTGCTGATGATGTTAGAACGGTTGATGCTGAAGCTGAGGGCGCTTAGCAGCCCCTGCGTTACTACTGGCCCCCGAAAACAACTCACGATCCCTCTTCGGCTTCAAGCCCCACTCTCTTTCCACCTTCCGAGCCTCCGCGTAGACCTCTGCATATGTTGCATAGAAGGAAGGGATCAAGATCTTGATATCCCGTGTTAATCCCTCCCGGAAGCGCTCTGCTTGGATCACTAGGTCGTTCACCATATACTCGGCGTATCGGCTCAGCCGGCCGAACTCCGCCGCATACTCTTCCACAGTCATACTGTCCAGCTGCAGGTTCTGAAACTGCCGTACTAGGCCGATCTTGTCTGTGGAGGAAAAAACTTCTCTTTGAACAGGGCCCAAAACTCAGCCCAAGTGTGGCCCTCTCCTGCAAGAGCCGGCTCGTTTCGAAACCATGTCCGGGCAACATCTAATAACTGCAAGCCAACCGCTTCGACCTTCAGGTCGTCTGCCAGGCGGGAGGCCCTCATCTGACGCTCGATATCCTCGAGCCAATCATCAGCATATACAATGCCCTAGGTACCTTTGAAATCCCTCGGGTCCATCTTCTTGAAAGCCTGGATGTCTCCGGGCTTCTGCTGCTGCACTTCCCGCTGTGGAGCCCCACGCTCCACCGTAGCCAGGGCCAACCTATGGGCATCCTCCATGCCCTGGCGCATGGCCTCAGTCTGTCTCATCTGTGCCTCGTGCTGGGCCCGCTGGGACCCCAGCATCTGCTGAAAGAATACGAGCATCAATCCCATGTCTGTGGGCAAAGGAGGCAACGGAAGAACAGCTCCCACTTCCGGCGGAGGAGTCCCCTGCTGAGGAGGAGGAGGAAGAACGCCCCCGACAGCTCCCGTCGTAGCCCCCGACACTGCAGGAAGAGCACCCGCAATGACCCCAGGGACAGTCATCGAGAGCGCTGGAGGAGTACCCCCGAGAGCCCCTACTAATATCCAACTGCAGGGGAAGTGACTGGAGCCTATCCGCCACAGGTAGCAGACCTCTCCGTCTCCCCGTGCTCCTCACCGGGAGAATGAGTCATAACCATCTTGGAGACAGAATAAAAGGAAGATATCAATATGGCACAAGAAGGACTATATCAAAGGAGGACAGCTAGAATACATTAAATTAATATCAAAGTCGGTAAGCAAGATAAGCAAGGAAAGATCCTACTGTGATTGAGTACTCTTAGCCTACCACCTCCTATATGTAACACAGGCTCGTAGTCAACACTCTAAGACGAGTGCTGCTACGACATCGCACTAATTGCGACTTCAGGACCTGCGTGGGCCACCACTAAAAATGTGTCACGACCCGCACCCGCTATAAGGGCACGTGTACGTAACAACGCCCAGCCCACACCGTAAAAACGGCATGGAACGCTGTAGGTTTACTACTCTAACAACAGTTTATATAATATCAAAACCTGTCGAGAATATGGTCAACTCCGAACGGAGGACAAGCAATGATAATATATGAGTACTCAATCACAACTCTAAGATGATAAAGTAAATACTGAAAGATAAAGACAACACGATAATAAAATATAACCTGTCAAGTCCAACACAAAGAATATACAAGTCCAAGTCCAAAGTCTCTAATACTAGTCAAAAATAATAACAGTCCCAAGAGTAACTGGAGACAAGGTCCAGTACAAAAGACCTACTCTATCTACAGGATAGGCGGTGTCTCGTCCTTTGGTACTGCACCCTGCTGATCTAGGGTATCGGTCTCTAAACCTACTACGTCCGGTGGGCCGTAGTAAGTGCAATAATAGTCCTCCTCTGCATCTGTAAACATTTTCAACATATCCGGTCAGGATAGAACGAGTACATATATCTCATAACAGATCTCAAAATAGAATAAAAGCCATAAGACTGTAAATAGAGCATATACAATAAAATCATGGAGTGTACATATATGTATCATGGCATGGTAAGCTGTAGAGCTAGAGCTAGAACAGGAAAAGTAGAACTGATCATGGTATGTACACAAATCAGGGTAAGCCATCTATCCAATGTGTGTGAGTAGTAGTTTCAACTTGTGATCGGCTTGGGTACCTGTAAGAACTGGCCTGGCTAGTCATAAGTGCGGCATATGACTAATACTGTTCAAGAATACAAGATGGATTTGATCACAGGCATACGCTACTACTTCCCCACCCTCAACTGGTAGAATGGATCCAAACAGGACACGTTACTGCACGGGATTCTATGAGAAGGGAGCAAGTCTTCTCTAGAATCAGTGACCACATCTTGTGCAAGAGCTACAAGGGAGCTTGCACAATACATCCCAAGCTAACAAGGAGTAACATCTCTCGTCGAGATCTAGGAATACCAATCTGTGAGAACCATGTGTCAGGAATAAGCATATCTACACTAAGTACATAAATCATAACAGTTATCATAAATTGGGAAATAGTTATCAGAGAATGTACTCGCCTGTAATATGATATAATATGTCAACTGGATCCAATACAGCGCCTCGAGGACCTATAAATAACAAGACGTATCAATACTATGTTTAGGAAGTAAAGTCAAATCAAATTAAATCCTATTAAGTCATTCTAGGTCAAGACAAGTCTAGTTAGGTCAACCTTGGTCATAGGAGAACATTGGAAGTCAACCCAAATCAAACTAGGTTAAAAGTTGACTTACAGTTGACTTTTTGGTCAACGGGTCAGCTCTGGTCAACTCTAGGTCAACCCTCTCTAATTTGATTTCCTACATTCCCTTCTTCTTCTCCTTCTTTTTTTCTTATTTCCTTATTCTCCGTCTCCTTCTCCTTATTCTTCGTCTCCTTCTCCTTATTCTTCATCTTATTCTTCTTCTTATTCTCCGTCTTATTCTTCTTCTTATTCTTCTTCTCCTTATTCTCCTTCTCCTTATTCTCCGTCTCCTTCTCCTTATTCTCCGTCTTATTCTTCTTATTCTCCGTCTCCTTCTCCTTATTTTCTGTCTCCTTCTCCTTATTCTCCGTCTTATTCTTCTCTTTATTCTCCTTCTCCTTCTCCTTCTCCTTATTCTCCGTCTCCTTCTCCTTATTCTCCGTCTCCTTCTTCTCCTCATTCTCCGTCTTATTCTTCTTACCACTGCTGCTCCTAATACCTAAACTGCTGTTGCTGCTAATGCCACAGCTGCTGCTGCTCTACTTCCTACTGCTGCTGCTGCTACCTTCTACTGCTGCTGTTGCTACTTCCTACTGCTGTTGCTGCTCTACTTCCTACTGCAGCAGCTGCTATTTCTTATTCCTTCTTCTTCTACTTCTATTCTTCTCTCCCAAACACTCATTCTCTTCCTCTAAAATCACACACACACATCCATATCTATATATATATATATATATATATATATATATATAAACTCACAGACACACATACCCATCTACATATCTATAAATACATATATATCTGTTTGTAATTGAAATTGCGATCAAAATATTTTAATGGCAAATAAAAATGTTCCAATATATTAGGCCGGGCCGGCCCAGGCCCAAGATCATTCGGACCGGGTCGGCACATGGGCTATTTTTCGGACCGGGCCGGCACATGGGCTATTTTTCGGACCGGGCCGGCACATGGGCTATTTTTCGGACCGGACTGGACCGGCCAGGCCCAATTGATAGGTCTAAATGCTGATGAGTCTGGAAACAAAAATTGCGCTAATTAGGCCTAGCAAGCAGGCTCTAGTACAAGTGTAACTTCACTCCCTCAAAATTAGTAAAATTTCTTTTTTTTATAAAGTAAATTTCTAAGTAGTTATTTTCCTTTGGAGTTTATATTTTTATTATTATATAAAATGTGAACATGTATTATATGTTCCTTTTGGGCTATTTCTTTTTGGGCCAAATGACTAATGGCCCATTGTATTAGAAATCAAATTCTATTTAGATTAATTCTGCTAGCCATGTTCTTCTCAGGAAGAAAAATCAATTTGAATTCTTCCAACGGATTCTGACAGTGAGCCATGTGCTCTAACAACCTTTCCTCTATTTTCCCTCCAATTCCTTCCCTCAACTGCCTATTTAAGAACCCACAGACTCCTTCCATTCCTCACTCTGCAAGAAATTCTGGAGAGAACCCCTTTCTTCTTTCCCAGTTCAAATTGATTTCAACCAAGGATTTGAGCCATGGCCGTGAAGGAGGTCTCAACAACCGTTGAAACTGGTAATGATTCTTCCACTGTAATTCCATTGTTCTTCATGGTTCGGAACAAACTACTTGCACTGATTTTGAGCATTCACTCTTCATTTCAGGAATGCTCTTCGTGTCCTGATTTACTATTTGTGTCCTGATTTCTTTTTTGAAATCATCAATCGACTAAGGAGGTGAAATTACCTATCCTTGGAAACTAACTGAGATTCTTCTATTTTTGTATCGGTTGATTATAATTCAGTATAATTTATAGCAGATTTTAGATCCAAATTCATTCCTTCCTTCAAATTAGAACCGATGGATCAAATCTCTTGAAGGTCAGAAATCAAGAGTTGCATCAGATCTAAATTTTTCGAATATGTATTTGGTTTTTTATTTAAGTTTTCTTTTCTTAAATTCTAGAGCTGTGGGTTGATGCTGTTTGATTCGAGTCCTTAAGTTGTGTATTCTTCTTTTGTTTGATGATCAAGCAGAGTGTTGAACTTGAAGCTATTTGGATCAGATATACTGTGATGAAGAACTTGTGTCCTACTTTTGGATTTGTGTTGTAAATCTAGTTTGGAGCTGATTCGTGTAAGTAATTCTAATCACTCTAATAAGTTGCTGGTCATTGTACTTGGCATCAGATATCATGGAGTATTAGGATGATATGGAAATTTTAGAAACTCTAGGATGCTAGGAAAACGTGTTATAGAAGTCATTGAGTCGTGCAAGGATAAGCTGGTTTCCAATTAATTATTTACTAAGTTAATTGATTCAAATACAGTTCGTTCTTGTAAATATCCTGTTGTCTTCTCATTGATTCTTGATCAATTGATTATTAACTGTATTATCAAGTATCTGTGAAGAGAATGGATATCACTTGCTTTTAAATTATAGAGGGATAGACTGATCCTAGGTAGTACAGTTACTAATTGGTTTGGTTATGGGTAATTGCAATTAGAGTTTTTTCAAATCTGTTTACCTGTCAAGTGAAAGGGAATTATGTCTTAATTGATTTCAAAACTACCAATTGCTCGATTATAAATAGCAGGGCATCATTGTTAGACTGAACATATATTTGGGTTCACCACTATAGTATGTTGTATCTCAACTGAGATTGAATTGAATCAGCCTTGAGGCTTGTAAGACTATTCATTGGTTGATTGTGCCTGTGTCACCAAGAGCATCTATAGTTAGGCTAACCTATGGGGTCTAGTGACAGTGTGTAATCTATAGGTATCAGTCCTATAAAGGACTGGGATCTTGGTGGTGTTAGGATCATGACAGTACGGTCATAGGAATAATTCAGACTGAATTGCAGTATCCTACTTAGGACTAATGCCTGTGCTTGGGGGTTAGGTATTGAAATGTGAAATCAACCTGGGATTTTATTTTAAGACTGATACATCAGTCCTTCATAAGCTGACTGTCTCAATTTGATTGATGTTATTCATTACCCCAGTTTTCTGATATGTGAGACTGAGCTATTGATTGGGCATTTTAGGATCAGTTAACTGACTTGAATCGAGTGTTAATGATGGAATTATATATCCAGAGTCTTGGTTGATTGCTGAAACTGAGCAATGAACCTGGGAACTCATTGCACTCTTGGGGCTCAGTCATTAAATCGAGTTTCCATCTCCTGGTTCAGTGAGGAAATGAGATATCCTGTTTCAGTCTATGATTTAAGACTGAATGTCATATAGAGACCTAACTGTCAGTTGCCTCTTGGATGAGGATATGCCTATTTTTAATTTCAGCATTTTGGGATTGGTATTAGAACTGTACAAAGTATTTCTTAAGGATCACATATTCAGGAGGTGTCCATACAATTGAGATTGGAGTTATCCTTAAGAATATTGGTGAGGCAGGAACCCATAGTTAGGAATTGAGTCTCCTAGAAACTGAGGGATTGAATCATAAGATTTAACGAACTGAACCATTGTTCAGTAATATAGAGGATGGACTGGAAGTATTGTCCTGATTTGGACTGAGGATTCATTCCTACATTAAGGACTGAATTGTTTATGTGCCCTGTTGAGTATTGAACTCTATCATTTAATGTGTATCAATGATCAGGTCATTAGGATAAGGATTGTGTGGGGCTATTCATCACTTAAGGGTTTACCCTTGTAATTAGAATATAAACTCGCTTGTCAATACATGGTTAGAATATTGTAGAGTTATAATAGAAGTTGACTAGTATTATAGATAGAACTTAGAATTATTTAGTGATCTTAAGCTTAAGTATCAACTTTACATTTTGACTTATCAAACTGTAACTATAAACAGGAGGATTTCCAGCTTTACTACCCTTTCTCGATCACCCGGAGCCAGGCAAGTATACTCCTCGGATTTGTTCATTTCTCATGTCTTGCATGTTCATTCTTGAGTCTCCTTGATTGACACGATGTATAACGATATTGTCTGGTTTCATGTTTCATGTATTACTTGCGTCTGGGAGGGAAAATACTATAGATATGTGATCAAACCCTGTTACTACTCATGTGAATAGCTTGGGTCCCACACCGTGCACGCGTGGCCAAAGCCGTACCATTTCAGGTTCATTGTATCTATCCAAGCCGATCACAATCTAGATGTATTTCATTATTGTACATGTCAGGATTCAGGTTGCATTTCAGGATTTTATGGTTGTATTTCATGTTCAGGTTGTATTTCATGATTCAGGTTGTACTTCATGTTCAGGCTGTATTTCATATTCAGGACTCTTACCATGTTCCCTGTTTTACTTTCAGTATTTCCTGTTCAGTTTCATGTCTTGTTCTCATTTCCTGTACTTTACATATATTCATGTTTTCTTGATTCATACCATGATGTACATGTTTATTCCTTGGATATACTTAGCTCCGCTCCTGACTAGGATATGTTGCAGGTGAGTTGGAGGCTCAATGCGATACGTACTATGGCGAGGAGCCAATTAATGCAGGAGAGCTAGCTGGTGCAGCTCTTGACTTAGAGGCTGCAGAAGCCTAGAGCTTACCATTAGTATTCCATATTATTTTCTTGTATTGAGACTAGTAGACTTACTTTCATTTGCTGGAATGTAATAGAATTCTGATACTTGTACTTTTACTCTGGGATACATTTATAGATGCTGTGTTTCTATACTTGTCTTGATATCTGGTTAGTTTCCCTAGATTGGTACAGCTTACTTTGTTGTGTCTAACGACAAAGGCTGGGCGTGTCCGACTCGTGTCCGATTATTCGAGAGCGGATCGTGACAACAAGTAATGACCTGGACATATTATGAAGAAATAATGTGTTAAACTAAATTAAGAAATATATTACATAAATAATAATATTAAATATTATACTTACTCGATAATCATCCACTGAGATCTCTTGATCAGCAATAAGATCTAGGTGCAAAAATTTATGACGGAGCCAAGTAAACGTCACCAAGTCTTTACCGTATAATTTTGGTGTTGGGAATCGGATACGCCCTCCTGCACTCCGATACCGTGTCTCAGACGTTGCCGCAGTGAAAACTTAGACTAACCCACCTGAAATAACTAACCCTCATCAAACGGACACTAAACACAGATAAAGACAAGTATATGGTGGTGACTACGTCACCTGGACAAATCTCAATCTCTATAACTCAGATAAAATTACAAAATTAACAAAAACTAATGTTGAACCCTTTGCCCTAATAGGTTCAACCCCCTCACCACACTCAAGAAGAAAAGAAAGAGATTATAATTAAAATCGCTCACTAACCCGTAGCAATCTTCCTAACCGAAGTTGACGACCCCTCGATTAGATCTATTCTTCCTTCTGTTTGGATGGCAAATTAGTCCTAAGAGCAAAGTGCGGAACTTTCTCTTAGATTTCCTGTGGACGAGCACCTCGAATCTCTACTTTTGTGCTATGCTTTGTGCCTCCACCCTCACCCTATATATATAGGATAAGAAAATTCTATTTTAGGTCATAATAGGATTTCTTAAATAGGAAGTCCTCAAATAAGAATCCTACTACACCTAAAATAGCCTATCAACATCCTATTTTAGATTATAATAGGATCTCTTAAATAGGAAACCCTCAAATAAGAATTCTATTATATCTAAAATAGCCCAGCACTAATTATAGACATCCAAATCAAATTATATCAAATATTTAATCAGATTTGGACTCCATAAATATGTTACTACCAAATCCAGACTGGACTCCAACAATCTCCCTCTCCAGTCGGATGAGAGGGTGTTGACCGCATGGCTCCTCAACTGGACTCCATGTCTGTCGTCATGCGACAGAGTTCCTGCTTCCTCATGCCACTGATCTTCGATCCCTCGAGCTACTTTGTGTCTTCCTTCGTCTCCAGCTCCTCGACCGTCACGTCGACGCTAGCTGCCATGCGCAGCACCTCTTGCACCACTCGGATCCTGTCGATATCAATAACATGATCAAGACTAAAGTCCCTGACGATCAGCCTCACCGCAAGTCTCGGCTGCCTGTCCCCGACTTCTGTCTTCCACCGAAAAGTGTTAACGTTCCGACAAGCTTCTTCATCCTTGGCTGGCCCAACCAAGCAGATGGTGCGGTCCTCCTGAGATTCGAACTCCTGAACCTGCCCACCTTCGTGTCTGAACTTGAAGTTATCCCATACACATGTGTCCTTGAGCAGAACATCGCGCACTGTGCATGCCGTCGATTACCCACAGCTCCTCATGAACTGTGTGAATGATGATGCTCCTGCCTCAGATTGAGTTTGCTACAAACCTTGATCTCCTTCCTGTCTTCGAACTGCAGAAACCGATGTCGCTCCGTGAAGCTTTCGCAAACCACCCGTCGCCAAAATCGAATCCATAGAGCAACCCCACCTGGAGACCGACTAGCTGTCATGGGACCAACAGACTGACCCTCAATCTTTGACTCACCACCATCCGTCACTTTGTCTCGACGAAACGAATACTCTGTATCCCTCAAAGCACCTAGAAGCCCCTCCTCAGCAAGTTCTCGATGATCCACCTCCTGTCGAGTACCCCTCGATCCTCCATCTGGTGTCTGTGGCCTACCAGTACAGCTCAGCGGCTTGAGCCTGTACATGCCACAACACAAATTTCCTTGAGCCAGCTGTTGGAAACCCTTCGCAAGCATCCAATCTTTGTCCCCAAACAGACTGTGACAGCCATCATCTACCACCCTCCCTACCGAAACCAAGTTGTAGCACAAACTCGGTACATATCGCACATCCTTGAGAACGAACTTCTCACCGAGCTCCGTTGTCAAGTGCACATTACCGATGCCTACAACTGTAGCCGTCCTTTTGTCGTCCATCTTCACACGTCTAAACCTGCCACCGCGGTATGACGTGAGGATCCTCCTATGTGGAGTGGCGTCATACGACGCCCCCGTGTCCATGATCCAGTCGCTGTCATGACACATGCCACAAGGTTCCTCTGCGTCGGTTGCTGCGATAATGATATCTTCCATTGATATGAGATCCTCCTGATCGTTCTTGCCTTTTACCTTTTCAGCTTTGAGCTTCATACAGTTCCTCTTGATATGCCCCTTTTGCCACAGTGATAGCAGCCCTCCTTGCGGTCCACAATCGCAAGATTCTGAGAACTCTCCCCTGTCCTCGTCTGTGAATTGGGACTTCACTTCCCGTAGGAAGTCACCAAAGTGGACTCCTACGATGATTCCACTTGCTTGCGTCAGACCTCCTCATTCAACAAGCTACTTTTGACTGTCTCCATCGTGACAACTCCATCAGGCGCGGAGTTGCTCACCGACACCACCAATGTCTTCCAGCTTTCCGGCAGAGAACTCAAGAGCACTAGGGCCTGAAGATCATCATCAATCGCCATCATCATCGTAGATAGCTGATTGATGATACCCTGAACCTTGTTCAGATGTTGTGCTACTGGGGCACCCTCCGTGTACTTTGAGTAGTCGAGTTGGCGAATAAGAAACGCCTTGTTACCAGCCATCTTCCTTTCGTACAGCGAATGCAGCTTCTCCCATAATGTTTTTGCTAAAATCTCTATGGACACGTGGTGAAACACCGAATCATCCAACCATTGGCGGTTGAACCAATGGCCTTCCGATCCAGTCGTTTCCAGTCTTCAGCAGCTTTGTCTATTGGCTTTGCGTTGTCGCCCTCCAACGGACCATGCAAGTCCTTACACCAGATTAGATCCTCCATCCTTGGCTTCCAAATCGCCCAGTTTCCCCCTATGAGGGTGATCATATGAGTGTTCATCTTCTCCGTAGATATGGTTTCCAGAACCTCCAAAGCTTTGATACCAGATGTTGGGAATCGGATATGCCCTCCTGTACTCCGATACCGTGTCTGAGACGTTGCCGCAGCAAAAACTTAGGCTAACCCACCTGAAATAACCAACCCCCGTCTAACGGACACCAAGCACAGATAAAGATAAGTATATGGCGGTGACTACGTCACCTGGACAAATCCCAATCTCTATAACTCAGATGAATTATAAGATTAACAAAAACTAATATTGAACCATTTGCCCGAATAGGTTCAACCCCCTCACCACACTCAAGAAGAAATGAAAGAGATTACAATTGAAATCGCTCACCAAACCGTAGCAATCTTCCAAACCGAAGTTGACGACCCCTCGATTAGATCTATTCTTCTTTCTGTCTTGGATGACGAAGTCCTAAGAGCAAAGTGCGAAACTTTTTCTTAGATTTCCTGTGGACGAGCACCTCAAATCTCCACTTTTGTGCTGTGCTTTGTGCCTCCACTCTCACCCCATATATATAGGATGAGAAAAACCTATTTTAGGTCATAATATGATTTCTTAAATAGGAAGTCCTCAAATAAGAATCCTACTACACCTAAAATACCCATCAACATCCAATTTTAGATTATAATAGGATCTCTTAAATAGGAAACCCTCAATTAAGAATCATATTATATCTAAAATAGCCCAGCACTAATTATGGATATCCAAATCAAATTAAATCAAATATTTAATCAGATTTGGACTCCATAAATATGCTATTACCAAATCCAGACTGGACTCCAACATTTGGCATGTCCACACTTAGGTACCCTATAATCAAAGTGAGCGAAAAATGATTCATCAAATATTATAGGTTCACCCATAATAGGCAATCCAAAAATATTTGCCACATATGATAGAATAGCAGTCATATCTCCAAATAGAAGATGAAAGGTATTTCTTTCAAGCCATCAACGCTCAACTAAACAACTAAACTGAGGATCAAGTCTCCATCGTGTTGGAAAAAATATATTTGGTCAATATACTGAGAGCCAAATACTCTGATCAATGCCACTTGCCTGGCACTCTCCTTCCAATACCCTAGGCCACTCTCATAATGCCATGAGGCATGCTATCGTAATCGTTCACCAGCATTATAATCGTATAACTATATATATGAAATACATAGACAAAGTTATTACTAGACATGTAAAAAAGATCAATTATATTGACTTACACAATTAAATTTGTATATACCTGTCCAAAAAAATACCAAACTAGATATATGCGATGCACACTTCTGAATTATCAAATCAGTAGTATGTGCTCCGGAGATAAGTCCATCATTTTGACTAGCCATCTGTATAATAATGATTGTCAAAATAAGTATTTTTAGGATCAAGATTACAATTTATATTTAACTACTATTATGGTTAGGGTTATAGAATAGTTTAGGATTGGAAAACAATTACTAAAAAGAAAATTTTGTAACTAAAATGAACTAAAAAAAAGGTTACCTTGTGCTCTTCTAATATTTCTAGGCTGCACTACTTCTTTTTTTCTTCTCTTCAACCTCTTACTTCTCTTCATCCTCAGTCTCTACTTCTCTCAGACTACATCTTTCACTTGTTTCTTTCTCACTATTGTGTTTTCTTTTACTTCTGTTGTGTGGTGTGAAGTATTGTTAATTCACTCCCTCCTCTTATAATAAAAATTGTAAGCTACCGGATTTCATTGCAACCGCTCCCTCTGCTTATCATTCATTGCTACCCCCTTCCTCCTTTAATTCATTGCTGCCTACCATGCATGCTGCCTGCCATGTGTGACCAACACAGCCAACCCCTCCATCTTCTGCTATCATTCATTAACTCTCTTCTCTGTTTCCATCTCTCCCTCTCTATATCTCTCTCTTAACTCTCCTCATGTGATAACTCTTCTCTCTCATAACTCTTCTCTCTCTCATAACTCTCCTCTCTCATGATCTCATCACTGTCTCTCTCTACCCAACTTTATTTTTTTAATTCCAGCACGTGCGGGCTCAGTTAAATCGTGTGTCTCACCGCACACGATTTTTAGCCGATCATCATGTCGTTTCGGACTCTTCATATAAATCTTATCCATACTGGCTTTTTCATCATCGTCCCACACGTATGCCTCGCACACTCCACGCACTCCCGAGCCTCACGGGACGGCCGACGTCTTTCGACGCCGGCAACTCAACGCATTGCTTCGTCCACGACGTCGAAGGCACCTCCGACGTCTTTACGACGCCTACGATAGCCGATGCTGTCCAGCGTTCTGTGCGCACGATGTAACGCCCCAGTCCCAAAATATATACGACTAGGAACGTAGATATGCCAGCTGTATACATATGAAGTATGCTCCATTATATGGAATCCTCGTATGTATACATAAGCTGTAAATGCAGTAAAACCAAGGCTAACTAATCTCATCCACAAAACAAAGGAATAAAAGATACCATATAATCAACTATGAAATGTCTTTATACAAGATATTGGACGGAGACAAATCCACTACCAACTATTTTAAAAAAGAGAATACGTAACAAAAGAAAGAGTTTGGCGAGCGAAGCAAAGACGATCCAAGTGCAATCATCCTCGAAGAAATAGAGATGATTGCGGATAGAGCTAGAACACCTGCGAAAGACAAGAGCACACATCTGGAGAGATAACCAGGTCCTCAGAGGGACGTAACAAGATACACAATATTATGCCATATAAACTGAATATAACTGCTCAATAAAAATAAGTAAGATCGGATCATAACATGGTCCAATACCTCACCATTTGGATTAGCGTACCATCGCCCCCCAACCAAACAAGGACAGGAGATGGCACACTAATCCACGATAAAGTATCTTTCCAAGTCATAAATCTAATATGGTATTCGGATCCCAACAAGGTTCAGTATCTTCTCATCGGAGTAGTAAGCCACACCTACAACCAAACAAGGACAAGATGTGGCAAACTAATCCGCGACAAGTTATTGTTCCAAGCCATGATCAGATACAAGTACCCAAACCAAGAGTATCGTACCTAACGGATAAGGGTGCCTAACCAATCTAAGTGAATGCAGTTTTAAGAACATCCTCCAATGCATGGGCCCTGGCTAAAATGGGATCGGCATGGTCCCCCTTGGGGCACCAGAGTCCCAATCAATAAGAGCATAACGTTCTGCAGAACGTCAGTGGCCGTTAGTAATCATGGGTCATCAACCCGCATCTCTGGTGGAGCATACGGTCACAAGGGAAATGTGTAAAGTAGCCCATAAGCTAAAGATATATCCTCCCCGCCCAATGCCTACTATGTTGTGTCTACAACACATATAACCACTATTAACCGCTAAGTCAAACTAAGCATGCAACCCCTATTAGCGGTTAATCCTATCGCACGACTCATACGTACTGGTGGCCAGCCAGTCACGCATGTCCGAGTTCTATATGCGACTCACAACAACGTGGTACAAATGTGTCAAGGCCTATGAATTCAACACACAAAGGGTGGTCCCTTAAATCTAAGTTCAATGTATAAAAAAATAGTACATAGCAGAAAATAGAACTAAACAGTAAATTTTTTATCTTCTTATGCCATGTATCATAGTTTATTTTACAGAAAATAAATAATGAATAATGGATGCATATGAGCTAAAGTAAAATAATTATCTAATGGAAAGGTATCTTGCCTGAAGTTGGTGCGAGATGTAGCAAAATCCAACAGACAGAATCGTCAGCACGAAAGTCAAAATCCACAAAGAGCTCTGGATACTGAAACAAACATCACGAAAATGTTTGGTATAAAATTATATCTAGGAAACGTCTGTCCAAAAGTCAAATTCTGGATCAGGGGCAAAATCGTAATTTCGGGTCAAAACGATGTCTGTCATTGGACTCGTTTTGCACCGAAAAGCGTGCCAGTACCTACGGTCTCTAAAGTCGTCAAACTACATGTCTATAGGTCCGGTTTGAGGAGACGAATCCAACCGTAGGTCCAAAGTTGGATTCCGGCAGGTCGTGCACAAATTCGCCTGTTGGAGCGGGTCACGGGCCCGCCAAATAGGCGTTCCGATTGAACTTCTCAGAATCGGACCAAACTTGGCACACAGGACCAAAAAAATGATTCGGTCCTGATGGCGCAAGTTTCATTTCGATCTTACGAATGTGCCCGAAGTTATGACCAAGTTTACAAAAGATCGATATGGGGGTATCTTGACGGATACGTACTGATTTCGTCGCGCACATGCAACGAAATCGAGTTTTCTCAGTTCCCACACGTTGGCAACATCCATATGTGCCTTTAGATGCGTATAGTGCGCGACCACGTCGTCCGATTTGTCAGGACGTATGCCGTATCGGGCTATTTTCTAAAACTTTTCTGTTTTCAAAAGCAATTTTTTTAGATTTTCGAAATCTATTTCCTGGGCATACATATGTTGAAATTGAAAACTAAGAGAAGGGTTTTACTCTTGTATAGGTTGTCTATAATCCTGTTTAATCAGATTCTTGAAACTGTCAGTGTATTGGCTAGGGTTTGCCTTATAAGTTGGGGTATTATGGTTGTTCTATCCTCTGTTTGAACAGATATTTGATCGACGTTTGAGTCAATCTTTCGAGCGATATACGAAAATTAGCTACGAACTATCTGAATGCAGTCAAAGAGGGTCATGTGGTGAACAAACCTGTGGAGAAGGATCGGGAAACGATCGAGGGATGGTGGAGAAATCCCAGCACGAATAGGGGTTCAGGACTGCAGCATTGCTGCTCTGTTGTCTGCTTGCTGCGGTTGTTGCTACCTGCTGTAGCCAGCAATCTATGGCGGCTCCAACAGCCGTCCAGCAGCTACAGGTGGCGCGCAGGTGAGCTCAGGTTGGGGTATGGGTCCACGAACGCCTGGGGTGGAGGAAGGATGTCGGCAGAGATCGAGTTCAGGGTTTTCTCGTGAAGTCTTTTGCATTCCTTTCTAGGGAGTATTCTTATACTCCAAACTCTTGGGTTGGGCTTGGCTATTGAGGAGGGGGTCGTGGGTTAGAGCCCTTTTCTGGCTCGCGAGAATTTGAAGTCCCACTTCTCACGAGATTTCGCGAGAAGTTCTTACTATTTTTTTCTCTATACAACAACTATATATATATATATATATATATATATATATATATATATATATATATATATATATATATATATATATATATATATATATATATATATAACACTTGGGAAAATCTAAATAATTTCTATAAAATTCCTAAAAATAAAAATGTAAAAACTATATATATATAATATATATAGAAATTATTTTTATATATAGGAATTTTATAGAAATTATTTAGATTTTCCCAAGTGTTATATATATATATATATATATATATATTATATATATATATATATATATATATATATATATATATATATATAACAAAAACATACTTTTATTCTATAATTATTTCTTTGCCCATTTATAAACTAATAATAACTTCAAAAATATTTTAACTTAACTTTTGAAAACAAATTCCCTATAAGGCTAAAAATATATAAATAAAAGTATTTATACAATTATTTTATCACATGGAAACATATATATATATATATATATATATATATATATATATATATATATATATATATATATATATATATATATATATATATTTTTATATATATATATATATATATATATATATATATATATATATATATATATATATATATATATATATATATTTTATATAAGCACCTATATTCATTTATCATATAGGTGAGACCATACAAAGAATAATTTTGTACATGCACACCAACATAATTACTTTACATAGAACTATGTACATAATTTTATCTACTTAAAATAGTAAATATAGCTCTTCATCAATATAAATTCTAATTAAATAATATATAAAAATTAGGGAGTTTACATCCTACCCAACTTATAAAAATTTTGTACTCGAAATTAAAAATAAATTTTATAATAAAAGTATAACAATAACTTTTAATATATATAAAAATATAATAATAAATTTAGATGTCAAAAAATATAGCAAGGCTGAATAAGAAGGGAGAGTAAGCTTAATCATAACCCGGTTTCCTAAAATGTGTAGGTGGTAGTTATACAAGCAATTCAAATTGTTACCATCTTTCACAAGATAGGGTATTCTCAGTCTTGCATGGATCATGGATTTTAGTTCATTTGAGGGAATGGATCGAAATTGCATGATTAAACTCAAATGGGACAAAAATGGATATATATAGTTCTTTCCAAATATGTGGTATAATTGAAATGGGGCACCGGATGGTGTGTTGGTGCGGGACATATGTGTCATGTGTGTAGAGTGGCTCGTCTAGTTCGTGAGGGAAGGATTTGTTAGAAAGAAATGGCTAGTGTTGTGCTCCAAATATCAAAGTCACAGTAGAGGTATCAAGTGATATGGATAGAAACGGACATTATAAACCAATGAATTATTAGTTCCGTTGGAACCAACCTTTGATTAGTTTATGCCTAATAGAAACCACTTATTCTAATCAATCGGTAATACTATTGTATCCTAAAATTTAGAGGCTCACAATCTATACTTTACATAACTAAGACAAGGTTTTAGGATTAATGAGGTTAGAAAAAAAAAATTCAAAGTCGTGGCATTGCACCTCGACTACTTGTGTAACGCCCCAGTCCCAAAATACGTAGGACTAGGCATACGTAATATGCCAGCTGCATGCATACGAAGAATACTCCAATATGTAGAATCTTCGTACGCATACATAAGCTGTAAATCACAGGCCAATCACAAATAACTATATCTCATCCACAAAATCACAAGAGAAAATGATAGTCCAAATAGTATAAAATAAAAGAGTCAAAAGATAGATAGCCGGGTGGAAACAAATCCACTACCAAACAGCTAGGAATATAATCTAAGATACTGGAGTCCAACATCCAAAATAAATGAAAGATACAAGTAAGGAAAGAATCAGGCATCGTCAGAGGGTGAGATATCCTCGGTAGAAAACGATGGAGCTAAACCGAGTCCGTACTCCTGGGGCAATCCTGACCATCTATACCTGGAGAGATCACCAGGTCCTCAGCGGGACATAACAAGATACAGAAAAACATGCCATATAAATTGAATATAAACTGCTGACAATAATCTAGATCATAACATGGTTCAGTACTTTATCATCGAAGCAGTGAACCATACCTAAAACCAAACAAGGACAAGGTGTGGCACACTAGTTCGTGACAAAATACTATTCCAAGCCATGAACGTATAGTACACAACCATATGGAAAAGTACATATACCTACGGATAAAAGGTCATCTAACCATTCTAAGTGGAATACATTTTAAGAACAGTTCATGGTCGCATGACTACCGGGTCAAGTCAGGAAAATACAAATGAAGTACAGTACCTCAGTAGCGAGTCACAACAACATATACTATTCCTCAGTATCGAGCGAGTCTATAGCATATAGTCTACCTATCGTTCCTCAGTAGCGAGCGAGTCTACGATAGATAGGGTGGTAGTCAACTTCCAATTATGTTCTCTCCGCCCAATGCCAACTCATAACTGCTAAGTCCTCTAGCATGCAACTCTATTAGCAGTTATTTTCTAACTCACGTCCTCACATATCGGTGGCCAAACAACTATGCAAGTTCGAGACCTATATAAGACTCGTGACTCGTGTAGCACATGTGTCAAGGCCACTGAATGCATCACAACATAGGGTAGTCTTCTTAACTTTAAGTCGATGCATAATATTAAAGTAATAGGAATAAAACTAAACAGTTAATTGTATAAAATATATCAAGGTAGACAAATGACAAAAAGTAAGAAAATAAAACTAAATCAGCATGCTAAATGACAGTAAATAAGCAGACTATAATGACAAGGTATCTTGCCTGAGGGTGGTGCAAGATGTAGCAAAATCCAACAGTCAGAATCGTCAATACGAAAGTCAAAATCCACAAGGAGCTCCGGATGCTGAAATAAAACATCACGAACAAGTTTGGTATAAAATATATGCCTATGAAATGCATGTCCAAAAGTCCAATTCTTGAACAGGGGAAAAATCGTAATTTCGGATAAAAACGATGTCCGCCGTTGGACCCGTTTTACACTGAAACGTGCGCCAGTACCTACGGTCTCTAAATTCGTCAAACTACATGTCTACGGATCTAGTTTGAGGAGACGAACTCAACGGTATGTCCAATTTTGGATTTCGGTGAGTCGTGCACAAATTTGCCCGTTAGAGCGGGTCGCGGGCCCGCCAAATAGGCATTCCGGTCGACCTTTTCAGAATCGGACCAAACTTGGCACACATGACCAAAATTTTGATACGGTCCTGTTGGCACAACTCGATACGATGAATGTACACGAAGTTATGGCCAAGTTTGCAAAAGGTCGATATAGGGGTATCTCGACGGATACGCACTGATTTTGTCGTGCACACGCAACGAAATTGAGTTTCGTCAGTTCTCACACGTCGACGACATCCATACGTGCCTTTCGCTGCATATAGTGCGCGACCAAGTCGCCCGGTTTGTCGGGGCGCACGCCGTATCAGGAATTATTTTCCAAAATTTTAGTTTCTGAACTAAATTTTTCCTGATTTTTAACCATGGATAACTTTCTGTGTAAACTACGAAAAGTACTTCTACCGGATGGGTTTTGATCCCCTATACGTTATCTTTCTCTTTTACAAATTTGTTTTCAAAAACTGTCAGTAGGTTGTCCTTGATTGGCCTTCCAAGTTAGGTCTTCGTTTAACATTTTCTGTCTAGTTTGTACAGATTTTTTTAGGATATTTGATTCGATTTCTACAAAAATTTAATATACTAGAAATTAATCTAGTTGAATGGGATGGAAGAGGTATAGGTCAGCTAGAAGTAAGACTTCGTGGATCACAAATTGATTTAGCGATGATGGAGATAAGTGGGGTTGAATATAGGTACCTGGTCACGTGGAGGCTGTTATTGCGCCTGCTGTCCTACGCGTGTTCCGACGATCGCCGTCGACCAGTGGCTGTGCACGATGACTGAAGGGATGACCACGGTCGTCTGGGTCTGGGGAAGGTTCGGGGGTGATCACGAGAATAATTGGAGGTGTTTTTCTCAATTCTTTCTCGCGATTGAGTCGGGTTATAGTCGTCTATCCAAACTGGATAGAGGTGGGATTTAAATCAAATTTTAAATCGGGATTACCAGTATTTGGTCGAATCTATAGGTCGAAGATTTGATTGAATTTTGAGAGTGATTTGGTTTAGATTTGGTAATCAAAAGTTTCGAGCAAAATCGGGTTCTGCCGCGGGGGTCGGGTTTAGACGGAGGGAACAGTGCCGCTGGCACTGTTCAATAGGAAATTCCCTTTAATTTTTTTCTTTTAAACAAAACCATTTATATATTCTAATTAAAATAAATTCCAATAATTTCTCAAAAATTTACAAAAATTCTAAAATAAAATTTTCTAAAACCCTATAACATATATTGTATATAAGTTTCTAAAAGTTATTCTTTGATACATCATGTAAGGATATTTGGTAAATAATGTTAATTTAAAAATCTGTTGTAGATTCTAAAATTCCTAAAATAAATAAAATCATAATAATAATAATTTCAAACAAAAAATTTTATTTTCATAAAAGAGAAATTCCCATTTCATAACATATATATAAATATTTGCTATGCTTAATACTTAATACTAATAAAATCATCTCTAACCAATACCAAAATATTCCTAAATAGTATTAAAATAAATAAAAATAGTAAAAAAATTTGGGAATTCAGGCGGTTTACATCATATCCAACTTATAAAAATTTTGTCCTCGAAATTAAAAATAATCTTAATATCCGAGGACAAAGAAGCTACGAACGACAAAACAGTTAGGCGTGTCAAACCATACCAAGGCTATGTGAAAGGATGGAAGGGACCTTCTACCATCGAACTCCTAGTTCGATGTGACCCTTCTAAGGAGTAGGTTACACGAAGTTCACGGCTCTACCCAACTTATAGAAGTTGGGTAATCGTGGAAAGCACAGTAACAGGACTGCTAAGGAAGACAAATTCTAAAGAGATGTACGAGGGTATGAGGTACTTACGTTTGTAGTTACGGACTCTAAAGGAAGCCTAGGTATTACATATTTAACATTGCTCGTATGTTGAGCATGTTTTATCAAGGCAGTAGGAGAGGTCGTGTTTGAACATAATCGAGAACAATTTGGTATAGGAGAATTTCATTGATCGATTAACATAGGCTTCGGTGAGATACGGTTAAGAAATTTATGGAAGAAGTATTCGTGGGCCCAGAGATGGAAACTATATAACATGTGTAGAGGCTCATTTCATAAAATTTGATTTTATGGTCCAAATATGGCGATAAGCACATATGGGTTTAACTAGGTTTTAGTGATCCCTCTATATGGACATCAAGCCTTGATTGAATAAATCTTGGTTTTAATCTCTATGGGCTGCACAAAATTTCATGAAACCAATCTAAACCATCCTTATTAGGTTACGATACTTTAAAACAGGTTCTAGTCCAAGTGGTTGGGCTAATTACAAATCGGGTTGGTTGAATAGGTTCAGTAAGTCGTGAGACGCGCCACCCGTGACTTTTTGTGTTTAAGTAGCACAAGAGGCCTCTATTGAGTAGCACACTATGGACATGTGCATAGTGGGCTTCGAATAGATCATAACTATATATTGGGTCGAAAGAATTGAGTCGAGATTGGATCTAAGATTGAAGTCGGAAGGTTCATCGATATTACGGTAAGGATTTTAGTTAACATTTTAACTCGAAAGTCGCATCATAAAAATAGAGTATAAGAGAACATGTTTTAGTGGGACATGATATACCTAAATGAAGGTGGGCTCATCTAGGTCTTGTATATGGAGTTTGTTGGAGGGTAACAGCTGGTCTCGTGCTCCGAATAGCAATGTCACGGTCGGGGACACTAAATGATCTAAATAGAAAGTGGGAGTTCATGAGGCACTAATTTATCATCTAGTGGGAATCAATTTGTCCAAATCAAGAGGTTTAGAGGGTTTATAATTTACTCACTCTAAATTTCCTTTCTCAAATTGAAACCAAAGCATGATTTTTATGATTAATGAAGTTAGAAATATTCCAAGTCGTGGTATCATACGTTGACTTGATATCAATGAGTAACAGAATCATGATGCGGTAGATATGAATCAAGGACGAAGTGATTTTGAATAGATAGAAGAATATTGTGTATGTTATACTTGTGTTCCCGTGGGAATCCTCTTGGCATGAGACACTATGACGACACACGAACAAGGGACATGGGCCATTTCACATATATAAGGTCTACAGAAGGGATATCAAGCTCTAAGGCATGTCTTAATGACTAAATTCTTAATCGCTATTCTAAGCACGTCTGGCTATGCTACGGTTTATGGGATTACTAAAGATGTTTGTAGGTAGTACCTTGCGGTGCAATTGCTAACTCTTAATCCCAATGTGTTTAGGAAGAACGAGATAACTATTCTATGCATGAATAGGACACAAATGAAGGTGCATCAATAATGTATTAACTAGAATAATACATGTGGTATCTGTCAACTCGGGAAGGGTGTCTAGCACTGTCATGGTGAATGCTTGTCCTTGCCTCAGATTATTCATCTCCTCTCTAGCGGGCCTATACTCTGGTGTCTGACCCACCAAGGCTGGTCCCTCCTGATATTCTTCTAGGGAAAGTGGTCGTGGTGCACCTGGTCCGAGAGTTATTGGCCCTCGTAATTGTTGCTGTGATGGTGCTGGAGCTAAACTGTGTGTGGAATGTCAGTTGGGACAATCTCGAAGTTTATTCTCATTGGAACCGCAATTGAAGCAACACTTTAGTCGCCGACGACAGTCCTTCTGCTGGTGCCCTCTCCTTCCACAAAACTGGCAGGTTATTGTACTTGAAACTTGGTAGGGCACGGCTTGCTGTTGATATTGTGCAGTAAGTCGTCGTTCGGGGCCTCCTGAACCAAGTTGAACTGGAAAGTCTATCGGGGCATACTATCTTTGAGTTTGTTGTGCTTCCATGTGAAGGATCTCCTGACTTCTTGCTTCTTCTAATACTGCAGCGTGCAAAATTCTGGATTACACAGTGGTGTGTATTTTAAGCTCGGGCCTTAATCTATTATGAAACCTTTTTGCCTTCTCCTTCTCCGTTGGCATCAATCCCTCGACAAATCTGCTTAGTCGGCTAAATTCTGCATCATACTCATCAACCGACTTGTCGCCTTGTTTGAGGTGGAGGAACTGATACAGTACATTCCGAGCAGCGGTTGGAAAGTACCTCTCGTTGAAGAGTTTATAGAACTCTTCCCATGACTGATTGGTACCCAAGCGCCTCTCCTCCGCTTTTCACCAATGATGGGCATTGTCCTCGAGTAATAAATCAACTACGGTCATCCAATCTTCTTTAGGTAACTGTGATGCCCTTAACTTCTTCTTGGTGCTAATAAGACATGAAGAAACTTCTAGTGGGCCTTCGGTACCTTTGAAAGTCTTCGGCTTCATTTGGGTGAAATCTGAAATACTGCCTACGTATGAATGGGGCCTTGGTGGAGGTGCTGGTACTTGGGCTGGTGGTGGAGATGGGGGTCTATTAAGTGGGACCATCACGTCTTGTCTCAATAGCTCATTTTGCTGCCACTGAGCCCGTAATAAAGTATAAAGTAACCGATTGGTATCATCTCCATCAATCGTGGGCAAAGGCATCTGCGGTCCAGCTTGAGGTAGATTCTGATGAAGGGGTGGTAGAGTATACCCTCCCTGGGGTGCAGGGGTCTGCTAAACAGGCTGAACTAGCTGGGGTTCATAGGCTTGGGGATGCTGGTGAGTAGGTAGGGTCATCTGGTCTGGCTGGGAAGGCATGGTTGAGGTTACTGTAGGATGCTATGAGTGAATTTGCTCATCTTGGGCTGCCGAGTTACCTGGGGTGATGGTAAGTGGGGCAACGCTACCGCTATGAGGATTCATTCTCTAGCACGAGATGTAAAATTTTCGTTAGAACCATTCCAAGTGAGATGCAAGTCAAGCATTCAAATAAGAGTTTGAAAAGGAATCAAGGAAGGTATCAAACATGTGGATGAGATGCCTAATTTCTAATCCTATATACAGGCTCGTATCAGCACAGTTATGTAGCCGATACGATGTGCTCTGACCTGCATGGGCTACCATAAAAATATGTGATGCCCTAGTCCTAAAATACGTAGGACTAGGCATACGTAACATGCCAGCTGCATGCATATGAAGAATACTCCAATATGTAGAATCCTCGTACGCATACATAAGATGTAAATCACAGGCCAAACATAAATAACTATATCTCATCCACAAAATCACAAGAGAAAATGATAGTCCAAATAGTATCAAATAAAAGAGTCAAAAGATAGATAGCCGGGTGGAAACAAATCCACTACCAAACAGCTATGAATATAATCTAAGATACTGGAGTCCAACATCCAAAATAAATGAAAGATATAAGTAAGGAAAGAATCAGGCATCGTCAGAGGGTGAGATATCCTCGGTAGAAAATGGAGGAGCTAAACCGAGTCCGTAACTCCTGGGGCAATCCTGACCATCTACACCTAGAGAGATCACCAGGTCCTCAGTGGGACATAACAAGATACAGAAACACATGCCATATAAACTGAATATAAACTGCTGACAATAATCTGGATCATAACATGGTTCAGCACTTTATCATCGAAGCAGTGAACCACAACTACAACCAAACAAGGACAAGGTGTGGCACACTAGTTCATGACAAAATACTGTTCTAAGCCATAAACGTATAGTACACAACCATATGGAAAGGTACACACACCTACGGATAAAAGGTCATCTAACCATTCTAAGTGGAATGCATTTTAAGAACAGTTTATGGTCGCATGACTACCGGATCAAGTCAGGAAAATACTAATGCAGTACAGTACCTCAGTATCGAGTCACAACAACATATACTATTCCTCAGTATCGAGAGAGTCTATAACATATAGTCTACCTATCGTTCCTCAGTAGCGAGTGAGTCTACGATAGATAGGGTGGTAGTCAACTTCCAATCATGTTCTTCCCGTCCAATGCCAACTCATAACTGCTAAGTCCTCTAGCATGCAACTCTATTAGTAGTTATTTCCTAACGCACGTCCTCAAGTATCGGTGGCCAACAAACTACGCAAGTCCGAGACCTACATGAGACTCATGACACGTGTAGCACATGTGTCAAGGCCACTTAATGCATCACAACATAGGGTAGTCTTCTTAACTTTAAGTCGATGCATAATATTAAAGTAATAGGAATAAAACTAAACAGTTAATTGCATAAAATATATCAAGGTAGAAAAATGACAATAAGTAAGAAAATAAAACTAAATTAGCATGCTAAATGACAGTAAATAAGCATAATATAATGGTAAGGTATCTTGCCTGAAGTTGGTACGAGATGTAGCAAAATCCAACAGACAAAATCGTCAGCACGAAAGTCAAAATCCAAAAAGAGCTCTGGATGCTGAAACAAACATTACGAATATGTTTGGTATAAAAGATATATCTAGGAAATGTCTGTCCAAAAGTCAAATTCTGTATCAGGGGCAAAATCATAATTTCATGTCAAAATAATGTCTGCCGTTGGACCCGTTTTGCACCGAAACGCGCGCCAGCACCTACGGTCTCTAAAGTTGTCAAACTACATGTTCACGGATCTAGTTTGAGGAGATAAACTCAATGGTATGTCCAATTTTGGATTTCGAAGAGTCATGCACAAATTCGCCCGTTAGAGCGGGTCGCGGGCCCGCCAAATAGGCGTTCCGATCGACCTTCTCAGAATCGGACCAAACTTGGCACACAGGACCAAAATTTTGATACGGTCCTGTTGGCCTAAGTTTCGTCTCGATACGTGAAACGTATACGAAGTTATGGTCAAGTTTGCAAAAGGTCGATACGGGGGTATCTCGACGGATACGCACTGATTTCGTCGCGCACACGCAACGGAATTGAGTTCCGTCAGTTCTCACACGTCGACAACATCCATACGCGCCATTTGATGCATATAGTGCGTGACCACATCGCCCGGTTTGTCGGGGCGCACGTCGTATCGGGAATTATTTTCCAAAATTTTAGTTTTTGAACTAAATTTTTCCTGATTTTTAACCATGGATAACTTTCTGTGTAAACTACGAAAAATACTTCTACTAGATGGGTTTTGATCCCCTATACGTTGTCTTTCTCTGTTACAAATTTGTATTCAAAAACTGTCAGTAGGTTGTCCATGATTGGCCTTCCAAGTTAGGTCTTCGGTTAACATTTTCTGTCCAGTTTGTACAGATTTTTTTGGGATATTTGATTCGATTTCTACAAATATTTAATGTACTAGGAATTAATCTAGTTGAAGGGGATGGAAGAGGTATAGGTCAGCTAGAAGTAAGACTTCGTGGATCGAAAATTGATTCAACGATGATGGAGATAAGTGGGGTTGAATATAGGTACCTGGTCACGTGGAGGCTGTTATTGCGCCTGCTGTCCTGCGCGTGTTTCGGCGATCGCCGTCGACCAGTGGCTGTGCGCGACGACTGAAGGGATGACCACGGTCGCCTGGGTCTGGGGAAGGTTCGGGGGTGATCACTAGAAGAATTGGAGGTGTTTTTCTCAATTCTTTCTCGCGATTGAGTCGGTTTATAGTCGCCTATCCAAACTGGATAAAGGTGGGATTTAAATCAAATATTAAATTGGGATTACCAGGATTTGGTCGAATCTATAGGTCGAAGATTTGTTTGAATTTTGAGAGTGATTTGGTTTGGATTTGGTAATCAAAAGTTTCGAGCCAAATCGGGTTCTGCCGCGGGGGTCGGGTTTAGACGGAGGAAAAAGTGCCGCTGGCACTGTTCAATAGAAAATTCCCTTTAATTTTTTTTTCTTTTAAACGAAACCATTTATATATTCTAATTAAAATAAATCCCAATAATTTCTCAAAAATTTCCAAAAATTCTAAAATAAAATTTTCTTAAGCCCTATCACATATATTGTATATAAGTTTGTAAAAGTTATTCTTTGATACATCATGTAAGGATATTTGGTAAATAATATTAATTTAAAAATCTGTTATAGATTCTAAAATTTTTAAATAAATAAAATCGTAATAATAATAATTTCAAACAACAAATTTTATTTTCATAAAAAAGAAATTCCCATTTCATAACATATATATAAATATTTGCTATGCTTAATACTTAATACTAATAAAATCATCTCTAACCAATACCAAAATATTCCAAAATAGTATTTAAATAAATAAAAATAGTAAAAAAATTTAGGAATTCAGGGGGTTTACAACTTGATTATAAAAGAATACTGCACGACGAAATAGATAATGGAACATTAGATATGAAACAAGTTAAAGATAGTTCTTCGATTTCGAACAGATGGAAACATTGAGTATATACAGCCTTCATGGCTATGGAAGAATACTTCGTGTCTACGAGTGTTTGTTTTCCGAATGTGTGACGAAAACAATAAGAGTTCGAAGGAGATGGGATCGAATTGTAAATATGGGTTTCAAAGACCAATTAATATTTCAAAAGGGAGTTGTCATAACTGTTGCGGATGAGATTCTAAAGGACACGTTTAACTATATCTCAATCCATGTAAAATAATCGAAGAGCGAACCAAAGTGTACTAGGTTGATCAGACCATCATGCACAGGTTCTAATTAGACAATATGTTGGTGGACGCACCCATATAACATATATATATGTCTTGAAACAAGCTCGATAAGGAATAAGCTCACAAAACTAGGCTATACTAGCAGTATTAGTTGAGGCAGTTCAAAATTATAAGAACAAAAGATAATGATTGAAAGAGATATGAATAGTCCAAGTTACTTAAGAATCTAATCCTGGTATGGTGTTTATGCCTATATAGTCGTCCTACTATCGTCTTGTCTAAGGCTTCAATCGACCGAATGATACATGGTCCTCTAAGGGTTTATAGTCTAGATAATTCTCTACAACGGGCCTTAAGGACGAAGGGGGTACAAGATCGTAAGGCATCCTACCCAACTTATAAGAGTTAAACTAATGGTGTAATTGAAGCAATGGGGCCTACCAGTCGTTCTTCTAACTCCTATCAAGCACGAAGGAAAGATAAGATTTACGGTAGAATAGATCAAGCAAGATGTGATCAATGAGTCAAGTGAGAGTTCGAAAGTGGAATCGAGATAGGAGGTCAAGTATGTGGATGAGATCCTAGACTCTAATCCTATATGCAGGCTTGCTTGGTACGGTAAAGTAACCAAACAATTTATCTTGACCTGCATGGGCCACCACAAAAATATGTAACGCCCCAGTCCCAAAATATGTAGGACTAGGAACGTAGATATGCCAGCTGTATACATACGAAGTATACTCCAATATATGGAATCCTCATATATTTACATAAGCTGTAAATGCAGTAAAACCAAGGCTAACTAATCTCATCCACAAAACAAAGGAATAAAAGATACCATATAATCAACTATGAAATGTCTTTATACAAGATGTTGGGCGGAGACAAATCCACTACCAACTATATTAAAAGAGAGAGAATACGTAACAAAAGAAAGAGTTTGGCGAGCGAAGCAAAGACTATCCAAGTGCAATCATCCTCGAAGAAATAGAGATGATCAAGGCTAGAGTTAGAACACCTGCGAAAGACAAGAGCACACACCGGAAGAGATAACCAGGTCCTCAGAGGAACGTAACAAGATACATCATATCATGCCATATAAATTGAATATAACTGCTCAATAATAATAAGTAAGATCGGATCATAACATGGTCCAATACCTTACCATTTGGATTAGCGTACCGTCCTCCCAATCAAACAAGGACAGGAGATGGCACACTAACCCACGATGAAGTATCTTTCCAAGTCATGAATCCAATAAGGTATCCGGACCCCAACAAGGTTCAATACCTTCTCATCGGAGTAGTAAGTCACACCTATAATCAAACAAGGACAAGATGTGATTAACTAATCCACGACAAGTTATTGTTCTAAGCCACAGTCAGATACAAGTACCCAAACAAAGAGTACTCGTACCTAACGGATAAGGGGTGCCTAACCAATCTAAGTGAATATAGTTTTAAGAACATCCTCCAACGCATGGGCCCTGGCTAAAATAGGATCGGCATGGTCCCCCCTTGGGGCACCAGAGGCCCAATCAATAAGAGCATAATATTTTGCAGAACGTCAGTGGCCATCAGTAATCATGGGTCATCAACCCGCATCTCTGGTGGAGCGTACGGTCACAAGGGAAATGTGTAAAGTAGCCCATACGCTAAGGATATATCCTCTCTGTCCAATGCCTACTATGTTGAATCCATAACACACATAACCTCTATTAACCGCTAAGTCAAACTAAGCATGCAACCCCTATTAGCGGTTAATCCTATCGTACGGCTTATACGCACTGGTGGCCAGCCAGTCATGTATGTCCGAGTTCTATATATGACTCACAACAACGTGGTACAAATGTGTCAAGACCTATGAATGCAACACACAAAGGGTGGTCCCTTAAATCTAAGTTCAATGTATAAAAAAAATAGTACATAGCGGAAAATAGAACTAAACAGTAAATTTTTTATCTTCTTATGCCATGTATCACAGTTTATTTTACAGAAAATAAATAATGAATAATGCATGAATATGAGCTAAAGTAAAATAATCAGCCAATGGCAAGGTATCTTGCCTGAGGTTGGTGCGAGATGTAGCAAAATCCAACAGACATAATCGTCAGCACGAAAGTCAAAATCCACAAAGAGCTCTGGATGCTGAAACAAATATCACGAACATGTTTGGTATAAAAAATATATCTAGGAAATGTCTGTCCAAAAGTCAAATTCTGGATCAGGGGTAAAATCGTAATTTTGGGTCAAAAATGATGTCTACCGTTGGACCCATTTTGCACCAAAAAGTGTACCAATACATACGGTCTCTGAAGTCGTCAAACTACATGTTTATGGGTTCGGTTTGAGGAGACGAACCCAACCGTATGTCCAAAGTTGAATTCCGGCAGGCCGTGCACAAATTCGCCCGTTGGAGCGGGTCACGGGCCCGCCAAATAGGCGTTCCGATCGACCTTCTCAGAATCGGACCAAACTTGGCACACAGGACCAAAGAAATTATTTGGTCCTGATGGCGTAAGTTTCGTGTCGATCTGACGAATGTGTACAAAGTTATGGCCATGTTTGCAAAAGGTCGATACGGGGGTATCTTGACGGATACGCATTGATTTCGTCGCGCACAAACATCGAAATCGAGTTTCGTCAGTTTCCACACGTCGTCAACATCCATACGCGCCTTTTGATGTATATAGTGCACGACCACGTTGTTGGCACAGTTTATTTTGATAACATTAACAGCATCTTCGTAGTCTAGTTTTCTCTGTATTTCAGATATATATTCTTTCAAAGCTCTACTACATAAGTTCTGTCCATTCAAGCCGAGTCATCGAAGCCTTATGGAAATTCCTAAAAGAAGACTGAAGAAAAGACCAGCGATCCTTAAAGATGGCTCTCAAAAAATTCAAGATGTCGAGTCTGTATTAGGTCTAGGTATTTCTGTAAACACCTAAGGTTGGATGACAAAACGTAAAGCTCCTCTATTTTTTTAGTAAAAAATTAATGTATAAATGAACGGCATACCGATGGTATACCGCTGTATACCGACGGTATACCATTTCTGAGCAACAAGAATGTTCTGTGACAAACATCGACGTACCGACGGTATACTACGGTATACCGTTTTGTGAGCCACAAAATATTCTGTGATGAATATCGGCATACCGACGGCATACTACGGTATACCGACGGTATACCATTTTTTGAGCCACAAAAATATTCTGTGACGAACTTTAGCATACCGACGGCATACAACAGTATACCGACGGTATACCATTTTGTTAGCCACAAAATGTTCTGTGACGAACATCGGTATACCGACGGCATACCGCTGCATACCGACGGTATACCAGTTTATCTGATTTGATTTTTGAATGGACAAATACTAGCATTAAATGCTAGCATTAAATGCTCCCCAATGGATATATTATTATCGTTACTGTTCTAAACGGTATACCGACTGCATACCGGTCCATACCGATGGTATGCCGTCTGGGTTATATTCAAGAGCATTAAATGCTACCTACTCTTGGTTTTCTATATAAATGGATTCCTTCTCTCTCTTGAAGGCTATGCACTCAAGCCATAAATTTCTCAACAACCAAGAGCTCCACCATTACTACTCTATCCAAGCTTTTAATTGTCATCCAATTCAAAAGTGCTAGAGTATTCAAGAGTTGTACTTTTCGATCTTCAAGTGTTAGAAGATCAACAGTTTTCTTCTTTTCCTTTTTGAAGTTGGCGAGCCTTCGTAAGAAAACTCGTGTGTAAAAAGTTGGCGAGTTCTTCGGAACCAAACTCATGTGTACTATTTACTCAATAGTGGATTTAAGCCGGAGAGAGTTCCGGGACTGGATTACCTCTACGGAGGAGACCATGATACATCGCGTGTTTGATTTTCTCACTCTCTCTTATTTTATTTTAGTGATATAGTTTACTTGTGTTTAGATTAATTTTATTTCCATATTCACCCCCTTCTAGGGTTCTACAATTGGTATCAAAGTTTTGTTCTCTTGATTTTGATTTACACCCTTAGAGTGATCCATGGCCACTAACCCTAGTATCAACACATTCCACAATGAGGGACACTCCACAAATAGACCACCTCTATTTGATGGAACCAACTATAACTATTGGAAGATTAGGATGAGCATTTATCTGAAGTCCATAGATTTCGATTTATGGGATTGTGTGATAAATGGTCTCCCTACTCCTTCCAGAGTTATTGAGGATGTTGTATCTGACACCCTTAGGGATAAACTCACTGAGAATGTCAAGAAGCTTGCTAGTCGAGATGCTAAAGCTATGAACGCTCTTTACTGTGCTCTCAATAGCAGTGAATTCAATAGGATCTCTACTTGTAAGACTTTAAATGAAATTTAGAAGTTGCTAGAAGTCACTCACGAGGGAACATCACAAGTTAAAGAATCAAAGATTAGTAGACTCACACAAGAATATGAATCTTTTAAGATGAGTCTATTACTTGCATGTTTACTCGTTTCGGTGATATCATTAACCCTCTTTCTTCTCTTGGTAAGGAATATCCTGCTCATGAAAAGATCAGTAAAATTCTCAGAGGATTGACTAAAGGATGGAGTCCTAAAGCTACCGCCATCATTGAAGGGAACGACTTGACGACCATGAACCTTGAGACCCTCATGGGGAAGCTTATGACTCATGAACTTGACATGAAAGATCAAGAGGAATCATCCATGCAAAAGAAGGAGAAGGAGTAGGCCAAAGAAAATGAGAAGTGTCACGACCCGTACCCATTTTTTTTAAACGGATACGAGACGTGTCCAAGCCAGCCTACGCCGCAGTGTCGACGGTAGAACGCTGTCACGGCCATGAAGATCAAAATCACAAATAATGCTCATTCACAAAAATTAATTTAATTTATAATGATCACAAATTTTATATTTGCAAAAAATATAAACTTGTACAATTATAGAATGACTAAAACTCAACTATCTAGCTAGTCTCTAGACTTCTGGCTGCAAGTATCCCCGTATCTCCCATGCTAAGTAAATCCACAGCTAACCTGAAAAATATTGGTTTCCAGTCAGGAATGGAACGAGCACAATTCACTGAATGCAATTTCAAATAAAGAAAATGACTATACAACAGAGGTTAGACATCAATCATGAGTTTTGAAAATAAACAGTAAATACGAAAAACCAATAGCAATAAATAGACAAAAAATACTTTCCCCAACTGTTAGAAGTACCTTTGATATGTGATCGGTCTGGGGCACTACACCACACGGTCTACGAGGTCTACTTGTAAAAATTAAACAATGTCTACGAGGTCTACTTGCAGAAAATAAACAATGTCTACGAGGTCTACTGCATGAAAATAAACAATGTCTACGAGGTCTACTGCATAAAAATAAACACGGTCTACGAGGTCTACTGCATGAAAATAAACACGGTCTACGGTCGGATCACACATCCTTGGTACTTCTCATTTTCGACTCAACAATTTATAATAGAGTATAAAAATCACATAACCAATGACTAATCAATGAAATATAGTAAAGATCAATATCGAAATGCAGACAATAAACTGTACTCGCCTGTGGTCCTTTGCTGTTGAAACCGATAGTCCCGTTGAGTCCAGGATAGCCCAATTGGCTAGGGTCGATGGGAAGGAGTTCGAGTTCGCAAGAAAATAGGAATAATGATTAGCCATGATTAATAATTGATCTATGAAGGAATTTGATATAAGAAAAATTACTCCTTTAAATCCTAATATGTATCTTCAAGAAAACTATTTATTTATGAACTATTTAGATATCATATAGGATTTGAAAACTAAATATATTTTATTTAGTCAAAGAAATATATATCGTAGTAAGGTATTTAGAAAATATTTATGGTACTTGGAAACTATATTTCCACTAGTAAAAATGCTTTAGAAATTATTCGCAATACTAGAAATGGACTACCAATATATACATACACATCTATATATCTACATGGACAGCATCGGCCGCACTACATCTCCACCAGGACTTGGGTTAGGTTCAGGCTAGTTTGGAACAAAAGCCAATAGTCTTATTAATAAGTAATTAAATTATTCCTAGGGTTATGTCATGATTTGGCCTGGTTTTCTTAGTTAGTACACACCTATGACTCGACCTTCTCTACTATAGCTAATACGCTAGTCAAAGCAGTCGCGGATGAGATCCTAGATACCTATATATCTCCATCCACGTAGTGTATTTAAACGAAGAGCGAACCAATGCATCATGGTTGATCAGACCATAATACACTGATTCTGATTTAGACAATAAGTTAGCAGGCGTCCCCACTAAACATATGTCTCAAATCAAGCTCGAGAACAGAGTGAGCTTGCAAAACTAAGCTGTAACAATAGCGTTTGTTAAGATAGTCGAATACAATTATGCGAGATTTTTGAAAGAAGGCACAAGTAGTTCGAATTTTGTGAGAATCAAACCTTACCCGGTGTTCTTGCTTATACGGTCTTTCTACTATCTTCTTATCCACAAGGACTCGGTCGACTAATGGGTCATGACCTCTAACTTCTGTATTCTAGGTAAACCTATTAGTGTCAATCAATTTTCTCGTCAGTAAGTCACAAGGACTACAGAATGCTAGGTCGGGAGACATGCTACCCAACTTATAAAACTTCTACTAATATCGGCTTTGGATCTTATGGGACATGCATGGCATTGTCCTATCCTCTATGGTATCCCAAACTTGTAATCATGTTTGAAGTCATTTCACCGCGGATTATGCCTCGCCCGTATACTCTGGCTGTGGTAAACCCTTGGTTTCGTAACTCAACATGATACCAAATCGAACACTTCTTAACTCTATCCAATATTGGCTCAAGGGTATCTACGATCAAGAGAGGACCACTAGCCATAGTTTTTGGCAATATTCCATCACCTCTATTTTCTTAAACTAATTTCAACTCTAAGGGTCATGCCTCGCCAGTGCGCTGCTGGCTGCAGTGAACCCTTAGTCTTCATATTTGAAATAAATGGCGACAGTGCGCTGTTGTCCTGCCATTATGAGTTAACTACCATCCCTTTAACTAAATCTGTAAAAATTCCTAGGCTTCTAAAGATTCAAACAAGTCGACTATGTAATAAGGCGTAAATATTTGTCCTATCAGTCACCATCCTTAAAATAAAAGATTTAATCATGGAGGAATAACTAAAGGCAAAAGTATTACAACATTCTAGTGTCTATTCCATGTGTATTCAAACCATTAAGGGAAAAACTTTGGATCGAAACTAACTCGAGGTTCATATATGGGTAACATAATCAAAATTATATAAAATAATAATTCTTAGGAAAAAAAAAATACAAACTAAATAGGTAATTTAGACTAAGATGTGAGGATGATATCTAAAGAGGCAAGGAGAAGGAATTGAATAATTCATCTGGGTTAGATCATTAATTCTAGGAAACTCTGTCTCACCGAGTGAATCATCTATCCACTTTGGATCATATCGCCATACCAAGAGGTAATATTGTACCTATGGGGATCTAACAAACTATCAACATTAATAACTCCTTATCTAAATTGCACGGCCTAGACTACCCATCGGTCAATTTGTATAAGGGACTCCTAGTCCTAGTCATCCTCTTAAATTAATTTAATCTTTGTTCATGAATGAGCATGCTCTAGTCGCAGGCTCGCAATAGTACAACTAACGTACCATCACGAGTTCGCATGATTTGCGAAACCAGACCTGCATGGGCCACCACAAAAACTTGTCACGACCCGCACCCGTTTTTTTTTTAAAACGGATACGAGACGTGTCCAAGCCAGCCTACGCCGCAGTGTCGACGGTAGAACGCTGTCACGGCCATGAAGATCAAAATCACAAATAATGCTCATTCACAAAAATTAATTTAATTTATAATGTCACAAATTTTATATTTGCAGAAAATATAAACTTGTACAATTATAGAATGACTACAACTCAACTATCTAGCTAGTCTCTAGGCTTCTGGCTGCAAGTATCCCCGTATCTCCCATGCTAAGTAAATCCACGGCTAACCTGAAAAATATTGGTTTCCAGTCAGGAATGGAACGAGCACAATTCACTGAATGCAATTTCAAATAAAGAAAATGACTATACAACAGAGGTTAGACATCAATCATGAGTTTTGAAAATGAACAGTAAATACGGAAAACCAATAGCAATAAATAGACAAAAAATACTTTTCCCAACTGTTAGAAGTACCTTTGATATGTGATCGGTCTGGGGCACTACACCGCACGGTCTACGAGGTCTACTTGCAAAAATTAAACAATGTCTACGAGGTCTACTTGCAGAAAATAAACAATGTCTACGAGGTCTACTGCATGAAAATAAACAATGTCTACGAGGTCTACTGCATGAAAATAAACACGGTCTACGAGGTCTACTGCATGAAAATAAACACGGTCTACGGTCGAATCACACATCCTTGGTACTTCTCATTCCCGACTCAACAATTTATAATAGAGTATAAAAATCACATAACCAATGACTAATCAATGAAATATAGTAAAGATCAATATCGAAATGCAGACAATAAACTGTACTCGCCTGTGGTCCTTTGCTGTTGAAACCGATAGTCCCGTTGAGTCCAGGATAGCCCAATTGGCTAGGGTCGATGGGAAGGAGTTCGAGTTCGCAAGAAAATAGGAATAATGATTAGCCATGATTAATAATTGATCTATGAAAGAATTTGATATAAGAAAAATTACTCCTTTAAATCCTAATATGTATCTTCAAGAAAACTATTTATTTATGAACTATTTAGAAATCATATAGGATTTGAAAACTAAATATATTTTATTTAGTCAAAGAAATATATATCGTAGTAAGGTATTTAGAAAATATTTATGGTACTTGGAAACTATATTTCCATTAGTAAAAATGCTTTAGATAAATAAACAAAAGCTAGAGATTATTTTAGGGCAAAAACTTAATTTTGTCAAAATAACCTTTTAAGCCAAAATACCATATCTAAATACCCCTAAATTATATATATATATATATATATATATATATATATGGGAGCGGATCAAAGGCCCCGCCCGCGGAGCCCCGCCGAAGCCCCGCCCCCCCCTGCACCATCGGATCGCGCGGGGCCCGCGTGGGGCCCGCCCTCGCCCGCGCGATCCAACGGCTAAGGGGGAGCGGGGCTTCGGCGGGGCTCCGCGGACGGGGCTCCCGATCCGCTCCCTATATATATATATATATATATATATATAAATAAAGGAAAAAAAAAAAAAAAAAAAATATATATATAAATAAAGGATTCTAACCCAATTATATGTAGAACCAACCCAAAATTATATTTTTGTTATAAAATATTTTAAAATATCAATTATGCGTACATATTTTATAAGAATACATAAATGTTGAATACCGATAATAGATAATAAGAATCCCTGGCGACTAATATATCTACAGTATCCATTAATTACTATTATAAATTATTACACTCCCTTTCATTTTCTGAGCCACATTAATGATGGTCCATTCATACAACAACTACTATAAGCTTTGCCTCGGTTTCAGTTTTTGGTTTACAAAAATATTAATAAAAATATACAGTAAACAACAAGACTAATTAATACCTACAGAGTGGAAAGAGAGAGAGAGAAAACGAAAGCTGAGAAAGGAAGGGGAATTGGTTCCTCTCCACGAGGAAGTAGAAGAAGAAGAAGACAAAGACGGAGAGGAAGAGAGACACTTACTGGGGTTGCTCAGCGGGTGGAGGCGCACGCGTGCGGGGACGGAGATTGGACTCGCCGGAGGCCTCGCGCGCGCCAGGCGCACGGATTTGACGCCAAGGAGGCCTCACCGGAGTTTTCCAGGCGACTCGGCGCGACGGCTCTAATCCAGTAAGGAGGCGCGGAAGGGAACTTGGCTAGAGGACAGCGGTGCCATGGTTCCGATCCGGCGATAAGCACACACGCGTGGTGCTGCAACTGATCCGCACGTCGGAGGCAACGCTGGCCGAGATGGGGAGGCGCCGGTCTTCTCGTCGGTGGCAGTGCTTCGGCCGCGGCGAAGAGGAGCTCTCGGCGTGAGGGAAGTCAGAGGACACATGCTCCGACACGGGTGGGCGCACCCGGAGATTACACCGGAGGTCGACGGCTCTCCGTTTTGACTTCGACAGCGGAGACACTGCTCCGGTACTCAGAGTGGCATTGCGGCACCGGAGTGGTGGGAAGGTGAGTGGTTTGCGGTGGTTGGGATCTCGGTGATGGCGGTGGCGGTGGCATGATTTCTGGGGGTGATGGTCTGTAGCGATGGTCAACCGCCCGGGGTGGACAGAGGGCTTGGTGATGATCTTGGTCGTGACAATGGAGTCGGCGGGGTTAGTCAACGGTGATGCCGGGATCAAGGTTGTGATTCTCGGTAAGGGCTGGGGTCGCGATCGGGGTAGAGATGATGGTTTTGGGGGTGTTCGTGTCTAATGGCGAGGTCGGGTGTATGGTGGGCATGGATTCGGGATTGCTGTAGAGGCGTATGATGGTTGCGGGAAGATTGTTGTGGTTGAGAATATGAAAAAAAAAAAAAAAAAAACAATGAGAAGCCTCCTTAAATAGATGATGGATTTCAAAGTGGATAAGAATTTGGATTTTCGCTAGATAATCCCCCATTAATATCAATTGGAACTTAGATATGAATTAATCTAATCATAATATTATAACAATTTTTTAAAATATTATTATATATTATCCAATAACTCAAAATCGTTTGAATTTCCAATCCAAACCGAATAAGATCAACATAACAATTTAAAATAATCTTTTTTTTCATATTCTCAAATAAAATTAGTAACCACAAGTATTCTCTTGTCCCTGAATGGTTTAAACATATTTTTATTAAATAAAACTAAATCTATAAAATATTTATAATTTTTAAAACTAAATTTGGAGGCTAATAATATTTCAAAATAATACACAACAAGATTAGTTCTCTCAAAATATTTAAATTTTAAACTATTTTTTTATACGAGAGTTAATCTTAAAATATTATTTACAAAGTCTCGGCAAGAATTACGTTTTAAACAAAATAATAATAATAATAATAATAATAATTTTGAAAATTTTAGGAAGAGGAATTACAAGAAGTCTCTGGCTCTCAAAGTTATAAAATCCTACTCAAAGGATAGCTCCGACGACAACGAGTCGGATGATGATGAAGAGATAGATCTCACAGCAAAGTATTTCCGAAAGTTTCTCAAGTTCAACAAAGCCAACCGCTTTAGACGGGACAACGATGAAGACCTTGCTTGCTACCAATGCAGGAGAACCGGTCACATCAAGAGAGATTGCCCTATGACAAGAAAAGACTCCAGTAAGTACGAGAAGCCTAACAAAGGAAGCTCTTCCTCCAGAAAATACGCCAACACAAGCATCAGGTGTGAAAGTCATGCTAGCGATTCAGACAACGACAAAGAATGCAAACACAATACAAATGTTTGTCTCATGGCAACCGATGAGGTACTCGATGATCACTCCTTGAATACTCCCACTTATGATGACTTGGAAAATGCTATTTTTGAACTACATGAGGAACACAAAGGTGTTAAAAACAAGTACAAGAAATCTCTAAAAGAGGTTGATGTACTCAAACTTGAAGTAGAAAGACTCTCCAACATCATTATTGATGTAAAAAAGAAATCTCCTACCTCCGACACGGATGAGATAGAGTTTTTGCGACTCAAGTTACAAGAATCTCAAATTATCATTGAAAAAAAGGATAATGAGATTCAATCCCTCAGAAGGGCTTATGATTTTGCTATACATAAAGTTCAAGCTGCAAATAAAAGAGAATATAATACTTCTACTAAGTATAATGATCTTCTTGTGCAGGGTAAGAAACTAGTTGATAAGAACACTAATCGCACATATGCTCCAAGACACGCCTTCACTCATCACAATACTAGTCACAATTCTTACATGAACAAGAATACTACACACAGGTCCTATCCTAACACAAGGAAATGACCCTTTGCTAAGAAAAACACCTCACATCATGCCTTCTACTATCATCATCATAACACTCATGATAGAACTCCTTGCACTAAAGCTTCACATGTGCATAACACTCACACATTCTCTTCTAAATCTTCCATGATGTGCAACTATTGTGGCTTACTTGGACATACTTCTAATTATTGTCTAACTAGAAAACAAGTTGATATGAAAGTTTATAAATGGGTTCCTAAGACTAACAATCAAGGACCCAAACAATCATGGGTACCAAAATGTTCATCTTCAACTTATGTTGTAGGTGAAGAATCCTTCTCATGCTAGAAGCAAGTAGATCCTCGATAGCGGTTGCTCACGACACATGACCGGTGATGCTTCACTTTTTACAACGCTATCGATGAAGAAAGAAGGACATGTATCCTTTGGTAACAATCTAAAAGGCCACATAATAGGAAATGGTAATATCGGTTCCCCTCCTTATCCTTGTATTAAGAATATTTATTTTGTTACAAATGTCAAACACAATCTTCTCAGTATCAGTCATCTTACGGATAATGATTATGATATTAAGTTTGTTAAACTCAAATGCTTCATTACCAATAGCTCCAGTAGATCTACAGTATATGAAGGCATTAGAGAAAATAATATCTATGTTCTCTATCTTGTTGAAGGTACTAACAACGACAGGTGCTTAGTTGCAAAGAACGATGAAAGTTGGCTTTGGCACATAAGGCTCGGACACGCCAACATGGATACCATTTTCCGTCTTGCAACCAAGAAGCTTGTACGAGGACTTCCAAGTATCTCCTTCAAAAAGGATATAGTGTGTGAAGAATGTGAGAAAAGTAAGTTGACCAAGTCATCCTTTAAATCCATCAACTCTGTGAGTACCACTAGACCACTTTAACTTATTCATATGAATTTATTTGGTCCTAGTAGAGTAGCTAGTCTTGGAGGCATACTTTATGCTTTTGTTTTGGTTGATGATTTTTTGAGATTTACTTGGGTCATTTTTCTTGCTAGTAAAAGTGATACTTTTCGTGAATTTGTTGCATTTTGTAAACGTGTTCAAAATGAGAAAGGCATTTCTATTAACAAGATTAGAAGTGATCATGGAGGAGAATTTGATAATACCGATTTTAAAAGATTTTGTGAAAAGAATGGTTTTGGTCATGATTTTGCTTGCCCACGAACAGATCAACAAAATGGTGTTGTGGAGAAAAAGAATAGAACCCTTGGCGATATGGCCCGGGTTATGTTAAACCAATATAAGCTCCCCCAATACTTTTGGACAGAAGTCGTAAACATGGCATGTCATGTGATAAATAGGGTCTTGATTAGACCTATTTCTAAAAAGACTCCTTATGAGCTTTGGTTTGACAAAATTTCCTCTATTGAGTATTTTAAAGTTTTCGGTTGCAAATGTTTTATTTGAATACCAAGGACAACCTAGGCAAATTTGAAAAAAAAACTTATGAAGGTATTTTCCTTGGCTACTCAATTCATAGTAAAGGTTTTTGTGTCTTTAATAAAAGAAGTCTCATTGTCGAAGAGTCAATTAATGTCTCTTTTGATGAACTTAACTCTTCTAAATCCTCCTCATCCGATGATATTGATGACATCTCTTTTGGTTTGGAGAACTCTTCAATTGGAGATCCTCGTCCTTCTTTATCTAACAATGAAATTGTGACCCCTTCAACAAAAGATTCTCCACCACTCGAGCCTCCTCAAGAGGATCTCCCAAAAGAATGGAGATTTGTCTCCAATCATCCTAAGGAGCTTATCATTGGTGATCCTTCATCCCGTGTCAGTACTCGATCCTCCACTCGTGATCTTTGTGCAAACGTGGCTTTCATTTCTTAAATAGAGCCTAAAAATATTAATGATGCTTTTCATGATGAATTTTGGATGATAGCGATGCAAGAAGAGCTAAATCAATTTGAGCGAAACAAGGTTTGGGAACTTGTCCCTAAACCTAACAACCACCCTATTATTGGAACTAAATGGGTGTTTCGTAATAAACTTAATGAAGATGGGTTAGTGACTCGTAACAAAACCCGATTGGTTGCTCAAGGCTCTAACCAAGAGGAAGGCATTGACTACGATGAAACCTATGCTCCGGTTGCTCATCTTGAATCCATTCGCATGCTATGTACTTTTGCTTGCTTTAATAATTTCAAACTTTTTCAAATGGATGTTAAAAGTGCTTTTCTTAATGGCATTATTAAAGAGGAAGTTTATGTTGAGCAACCTCCTGGCTTTGAAGATTTTCAATTTTCTTATCACGTCTTCAAACTACACAAAGCCCTTTATGGCCTCAAACAAGCTACTCGTGCTTGGTATGAGCGCCTTAGTTCCTTCCTTATATCTCACAATTTTTCTAAGGGAAAAGTCGAAACCACACTTTTTATCAAATCCCTTAATAGCACACTTTTATTAGTGCAAATCTATGTCGATGATATTATCTTTGGTTCTACTAACAATGCTCTTTGTGTAGAATTTGCTAGAGTAATACAGGATGAATTTGAAATGAGCATGATGGAAGAACTATCATTCTTTTTGGGCTTGCAAATCAAACGAGGACCCAAAGGAACCTTCATCAATCAAGCCAAATATACAAAGGATCTCCTCAAACGCTTCAAACTTGACTCATCCAAATCAATGAGGACACCTATGGCAACAACGACAAAACTTGATAATGATGAAGATGGTACTTCGGTCGACATTCATAAGTATCGAGGTATGATCGGTAGCTTACTTTATCTAACTGCTAGTCGACCGGATATCATGTTTAGTTTGTGTCTTTGTGCACGATACCAAGCAAATCCAAAGAAATCACACTTATGTGCTGTAAAGCGTATTTTTTGATATCTCAAAGGCACCATTAATATGGGACTTTGGTATCTGAAATCTTTATCCTTTGAGCTTCACGGCTTCTCGAATGCAGATTTTACCGGATGCAAAATTGACCGAAAAAGCACTAGCGGCACATGTCAATTTTACTACTAAAATATGCTCTATTGGCGACGTAGTTTAGCGACAGAATAAAATAACGTCGCTAAATATTGAATATAGCGACTTCTTTTAATAGACATCGCAAAATGTCGCTGAATAGCGATATTCCGCGACGTGAGAAAAAGTACGTCGCTGAATAGCGACGTTCAGCGATGTAACTTAAGTTATGTCGCTGAATAGCGACGTTCAGCGACGTCAAAAGCAGACGTCGCTAATATTTTAATATATCCCGTTCGAAACTTTCATTTCCCCCTTCTCTCTCTCCCAAAAAATTTCCTAAAACCTTTCCCTCTCTCATCTGACGAATCCCCCCTCCTCGCCGCCTCCCTCCTCCGACAAAGCCCCCCTCCTCGCCGCCTCGCTCCTCCGACCGAGCCACCCTCTTCAGGTAAACCCTAACCCTAGCCCTTGCTATCTAGACACAGACACGGACACAAATTCGGACACAGACACAGACACGAGAACCCTAAACCTAGCCCTAGGTTACAGTATGGAAAGTATGGACGAGGACCCTAACCCTAGCCCTAGGTTACACGAGAACCCTAACCCTAACCCTAACCCTAACCCTAGCACAGACACAGACACAAAAAGTATATATATTTTTTGTGCATATAATTTTTTTGTGTGCATATATATATATATATATATATATATATATATATATATATATATATATATATATATATATATATATATATATATATATATATATTTTGTGCATATATATATATTATATATATATATATATATATATATATATATATATATATATATATATATATATATATATATATATATATATATATATATATATATATATATATATATACATTCACATGTAACATATACATATATATATATGTATATATATATGTATATGTTACATGTGAATGTATATATATATATATATATATATATATATATATATATATATATATATATATATATATATATATATATATATATATAGGCACAACCACATATGTATAAAGGTAAAGGAAAATTAGCATATGTATATATGAGTGTGTGTGGGGTGTGTCAAGACATGTGTGCAGTAAAGTATATATGTGTGAGTGTGTATAGAGTGGCAGTTTAGGGTGTGTGTCAACATATGTATAAGTGTGTGTATAGAGAGAGATGTGGCAGCATATAGATGGGTGTACAGTAGTGAAGTGTCAACATACTGTTGTGAAGTATGAATGGAAGCAACATGTGGGCAGCAGGGAAATGTGTGTGTGAGTGTGGACAGGTGTGTGTGGGGACAGTGAGCAGTGAAGAGTGAAAGGAAAAATGAAGTGAATAAACATAGTGTTCTCAGTTTTGGCAGTTAAATATTTTGTTCTCAGGTTAACATGGTATCTCCGTGAACAATTTCATATATCTACTAAAATTGAAATTCAAAACCATACTCGAACACATATGAACTCAGTTACAGTTTTACTCAACTCAGATTACATACTCGAGTATCAGTGAAAATAGTTTAGGAATTTGAAAACTAAAAATCAAATGAAGACCCGAACAGTTCACATTACATTAAAAAACTCAAGTATCAGACAAAACCACATCTTCACAATCAACCCCAACTAAATTCAAAAATCAAACCCAAAGTCTATTTGAACTTGAAACCAGTTCTTCGAGTATCAGACCGTATTAGTGAATTTATTTCAAAAATACCAAATTGAAATCCCAACTCAATAAAACCTAAAAATAGTTGTACAAAAGTGTTCCCCATATGTGTACGTGTCAGAGGGGGGTATACGTGTCTAAACATTGGACACGAAGGTGTCCAAACAGAGAATAACAGAATATCAATACATAGCAGAAAACCAGTATCGTACAACGGGGTCGGGTCGAATTGGACACGATACAGTGTGCCATTGGCCACATGCTCGTGTCCACGTGGAGAGTAGGGATAGGGCTTCGTGTCTATCACCTTGAATTGAATTGGGTCCACAAGTCGTATGTCCAGGATACTAATGCGTATCAGAGTCGAATTTACGATTGTGCACGCACAGTCCAAATCCCGTGCACGTGCGATTTCGTGTCCGACATGCATCCAGCCGACACGAAACTTAAGGGGGGGCTTGTCAGTGGTTGCCCCCACCTCTGTGTCAAGTGGTTCGTGTCCAGGTGTCCAATTTGTGTAGGTATTTATGAAATAAATTTGTGTCTATTGGATAATTGTGTGTCCATCTTTGCAGAATTATTTCCAAATGGATATGAATTACTACTTGCGGAATCGTTCATGGATGTACAATCATCGTCCTGATAATTTGTGTGGTATGCGGGATGAATACATAGCGGGAGTAGAGCAGTTCCTGCAGTTTGCTAAGGCGTTCCCTTAGTACATGGACGGCACCAAAATTAAGTGTCCGTGTGTGAAATATCATAACGTGAAATATTATCCAAAAGTAGAAGTGACATATCATTTGTACTCGAGGGATTTCATACCTAATTACTATCAGTGGACCGCACACGGAGAACTTGTGTCTTTAGCATCAGAGCCGTAGCCTTATGTTGAGCCGTATATATGCATGCGGGACCTAATTTTGTTTCAGATAATCATACATACGATGACGGGTGCGTGAACATGGTTTTCGATACTGCGGGGCCTAGTTTCGTTCATGATGCAGCTGAGGAGGCACCGAATGTCGATGCTGTAAAGTTCATGGAGTTGCTGGAGAATGCAAGGACTCCATTGTATCCTGGTTGTGAGGATCATTCACCATTGGAGGTGGTTACAAGACTGTTGAGCATTAAGTCAGATTTTAACATGTCGCAAGAATGCTACAACCGAGTGTTGGAGTTGATTATAGAGATCTTGCCGGCGGGTGCTAAGTTACCTAAAGACTTCTATCGGTCGAAGAGGATGCTGAGATCGCTCTGGATGGGATACGAGAAAATCGATTCTTGTCGCAATGGGTGCATGATGTACTATAAAGACGACAAGGACGCAGATGTGTGTAGATTTTGTGGTACTGATCGCCATAAGACAACTAGTACAGGAAGGTCTATCGGTGCAAGAAGACCGATCGATTCAATGCACTACTAGCCTTTAACGCTGCGGTTGCAAATATTATTTATGGTGAAAGAGACGGCCGAAAATATGAGTTGGCACATGCAAGAACAGATTGAAGGAGTGTTGGATCACCCATCCGATGGAGAAGCATGGAAGTACTTTGATCAAGTATATCCTGATTTTGCTTCAGATCCGCATAATGTCAGGTTGGGGCTATCTTCTGACGGTTTTACTCCTTTTGGTCTTTCGGGATCCCAGTATTCGTGCTGGCCTGTGATTGTTACTCCGTATAACCTACCGCCTTGGATGTGCATGAAGACTCAGTACATGTTTCTAACCGTTATAATTTCTGGTCCGAACAATCCCAAGAAGAACATTGATGTGTACTTACAGCCTTTGATAGATGAGTTGAATCAGTTTTGGGAAGTCTGGATGACCGCCGTTGGTGGTCTTCAGAAGGGTACGTACTACGGTACGGGATCCTACGGCACCTATTTGGATTCAGAATCATCCCGGGCCCCCTCGATCAGTACACAGTCTTCAGTTTGCAGGCGTTATCACGAGCTCAGGATATTGGTCGTCAGATCGACGAGCTGCGTCACGAGTTACAGCAGTAGATTTTTTATCACCATACCGCAGAGCGACGATCCGATGATCCGATAATCACCAGACGATTTGATGCGGTCGAAAGCAGTATACAGGAGCTGATGAGTCTGCAGCAGGCTACAGCTGCCAGCTTACACACGCTCATCGAGTCTACGGAGCGCACAGAGCGCAGACAGGACGTGCTGGAGGGATCGCAAAGGACCATGTCTGCCTCACTCACTCAGATACATACTTCGATTGAGGAGAGTTCTCAGAGGATGGTGAGTACCCTTGCTGCGCATGCTGAGCGACTGCGAGAGCTGGAGCAGATACGTCCTCCCGGTCCATCGACGGTACCGACTCCAGACGTTGTACTGTCTCCTACTGCCCCTATGGTGCAGCTCACGCAGGAGCAGTATGAGTTCATGCTATCTCAGATGCGCAGTAGGGGTCCTCAGTGATTTCATTAATTTTTTTATGAGTTGTATGTATTGGCCCTATGGGCAAATTGTTTATTGGTACACTTTTGTTTATACACTTGGTGGGAGACTTTTTATCATCTTCCATTTTTATTTGACTCTATTGGATGTTTATGATGATGTGTGTCTGTGAAGTACAGTATGCAGGATTTGAATATATTTATGTTTGTGATGATGTTTGTGATGATATAAAGTACAGTGTAAAGTGTAAAGTGCAGTGTGCAGGATTTGAATACATTTTTATCATCTTCTATTTCCAGATTAGTGTTTAAACTGTATATAAATTACAGTGTGCAGGATTTGAAAATTACATTATATTTTTTTAATTTTCCAGCATATTAGCGACGGTTTGCGACGTTTTACGACAGTTTTGCGATACGGAAGTACGTCGCAAAGATGTATCGGTACATCACTAACTGCAACGGCCCATCGCTAAACGTCGTTCAACGTGCTGACGTGGCAAACCTTGCCATGTCACTACATGCGACGAATAGACGTCGCTAGATACGTCGCTAAGTTTGCGACGTACTATAAATGTCGCCGAACGTCGCTAAGTTTGCGACGTTTTAGCGTCGTATACAATTCGTCGCAACAGTGACGATTGGCGATGAACTTTTGTTCTGCGACTAGCTTTTCGACGACCTGCTTTTTTCGTCGTTAATTACGTCGCTAAATATATGTAGCGACGTATTTTTACTTTTTAGCGACGTTTTTGGACGTCGCTAATTCAGTCTATTCTGGTAGTGTTCCTTGGAAAATCCTTGGTATCGTAGTTTAGTAAGAAACAAAACTCTGTTGCTCTTTCAACCACTGAGGCCGAGTATATAGCGGCCGGATGCTGTTGTGCACAAATTCTTTATATGTCACAAACACTTGTATACTATGGCATTTCTTCTACTTGCACTTCTATTAAATGTGATAATACTAGCTCGATCAATCTCACGAAAAATATGATTTGTCACTCCCGCACGAAGCACATTGAGATTAGACCCATTTTCTTCGTGACCATCAACAAAAGGGGGATATTCGCCTTGATTTCCTTGACACTACTTATCAATTGGCCGACATTTTTCCAAACCACTCCCAGAGGATCGTTTCGTATTTCTCTGCCAAGAATTAGGCATCATTCATTTTGACTCTTAGCTCCCCTCCAACGGCACACCGTCGGCATACGGCGGCATACCGACGGTAGACCCATTTTTGTTCAGAATTATGTTCTGTTCACAAAATCGGCATACCGTCGGCATGTGCCGGTATACCGACGGCATGCCGTTTGACGCGGGCACTGACTGTCAAATCTGCCTCGGGCTCCACCATATCTTCTACTCTCTTTTTTACACTATCTCATTTACTACCCATCAAATCACATCTTATCCCTCTTAACTTCCCATCCCTTCCCAACCCTTCAAATCCTTTCATTAATTACTTTCATCATCACCCTTTTCAAAACTCCCCCCCATTTACTTCCTTTATTAATTCACTTATTTTTTCAGCACTCTTCCAACCTTTCCAATTCCCTTTCTCCCTTTAAAAACACAACCTTCTTCTTCTTCCTCCTCTTCATTCTTTATCACTTCTCCTTCATACCTCTCCATCAACCCTAATGGCTACTCACAAACGTCCTCGCTCCTCCTCCACCGCTGTGAACCTGTTTACTCTCGTGCCTCTTCCACATGGCTATGATCCAAAAATCTTCACCTCCGTCCTAGCTGCCGACGTCTGGTTCCAACATTTTGCCAACCACAACGTTTTCAAGGGCAAGGCCATCAACTGGAATCTTTTCTCCGACCATCTCTCCCTCTTTGAGACGGAAGGCCTCTCCTCTCTTCTGCGGCGTCAGGTGCCCGTCTACCCGGCAGCGGTGCGCCTATTCTACTGCAATCTCATTCCTGATCTCCAAAATAATGCCATCGAGACTATGGTAAATGACCGCCACTTTCGCCTGACGGCTCAGGATTGCTGAGATTCTTGAAGTACCTAACAAAGAAGATGCTCTGCCGACCTTGGCCGGTCTCTATCCTTTTGCCGAAGTCTCCTTTGACGAGTTTTGTGCCATCATTTGCAAGGCACCCAATCCTCCGGCCATTTTGGCCCTTTTCAAGCAGTTGGAGACCTTCTACTACGAGCTCCATCGGATTATCTGCTATAATATCTACCCCAAGGCCGACAACTACGATGCGATCACCAATGACGCACTCGTATGTATGTACTACTTGTACTCCAAGAAGACTTGGTCCTTTCCTGTAACATCCTATTTTCCAAAAGAGGGTAGTTTTGAAATTATAATTATTATTTAATGATATTTATTTCATATTATGATTTTTAGTGATTTTTAATTATTTTTAAACTATTTAAATTCATGACTTGTGATTTATGGTGTTTTGCTAGTGAACAGTAGAGACTGCCTACCCTAGAGCCTAGCCATATGATTAGGATATTTAGACATTTTGGGGTTATTTGATTTTATTATAATTTATTTGAATTTATAGGAATTTTTGGAATTTATTTTGGAATTGTTTGAACGAGGGTTGACTAGGTTGACTTTGACTAGCAATGACCTTGGTAGGCTAACCTAGAAGCTAACCCTAGCTGTGTTTGGACTTGGTTAGGTTATGTAACTCTAGTTAACCTAAGTTAGTGAGGTTTTACTCATTAGAATTAATTTGGAGAAAATATGATTTGAATTGATTTAGAAATGGCTTATGATTTCACAAGTCATGACTTGTGACTTAGGTTCAATAGCCCATAGGCCCACACCATGAACCAAGCCTAACCCTAATCAGCCCATGGCAGCCAACCTAGGGTTTTCCACCCTATTTAATGCCTCTTCTATTTGTTCTTGCCTCCTTTATTATTTTTCTCTCAAGCTTTGGAAGAGGTGAGTCTCCATCTTCAAAAATCCCTAGAAAATCCATTTTAACTCCTTTTAATCCAAACAAATTGCAATAGGTTCTAATTGATGTTTTCTTGCTGTTGGAATTTGTTACTCTCAGTTTTCTATCAATTTGAAGGAGTTGGGTGGCTTTTTGGGAATCCTTATTCAAGGAGTTTTCGTGTTGGAGAACACCATAGGTAAAATCCTAATCCACCCATTAAAATTCTAGTTTCTTTGCATGTAGACCTAGCCCTAAGTGTCCTGGTCCTGTAGGTATTCCTAGACCTAGTTTTGTGTCCATTTTGTGTCCTAAATGGACACGTATCAGCCTATAGACCTAGGTGTTTGATGAAATGTCCCAAAGGACATTTCGGTTGAATTTTAGGAATGTGTTTGAATAGGAAATTAATTTTTTAGGTCGCTTGTGGGTTTCAGATTGTTTGGACACATTTTGTGTCGTGTCAGAGACGTAATGGACTCGTACACATGCCTGCGTGCGCGTGTACAGTGATCCCCTGCTGCTCGGGGTCGACACAGGACACGACACGGCACCATGTGCCATGAAACTTCGTGGACACATGGGGGCACCCACTGACATCATGTCCATGAAGTTTCATGCGACCTCGATGTGTGTGCGCGAAGAAATCGTGCGTGCACTGGCCACGTACTGGCTGTACGACGAGCTTTGATACGCTTCTCGTTTGCGGACACGGCGACACTAGGACCCAATTCAGGGTGTTGGACACGTGACCCTACACTAGACGAACACCTAGACACGACCACGAGACACGAGATTGCTTGTGTCGTGTCCTATTGGACTCGACATGGCTGTACGAGGCAGTCCTCACTGCCAGTTTCAGCTGATGTTTCCATTTGAATTTGGACACTTCGTGTCCAGTTTCCTGGACACGAACACTCCTCTCAGACACGTGTGCACCCACTTGACACCTGTGCACGTTCAAATTGATGTTAAATTGGCATTTCACAATTCGAACTCAGGTTTTCCCCTTTGGACTGATACCATAGGCTGAGGGTGTTCTCTGAAATTCGATTTCCTGCTTTATACTGAGCTTTGATGATTAAAATTTACATGTTTAATTCATATACAAGTGTGTTAGTCACTGAAATGTTGGTTACATGATTGGGTGTGATATTAAAGGAATTGGTTTTTCGAAATTAGTTTGATCTAAATGTTAACTGCTATTGATAGCAAACCTGTCATTGCTATTTTCTGTATTACACCATTTTGATGATTGAATTCAATTGTTATTGTGAATTCCATATCTTAATCTAGGTTGCATGATTAGGTTCATGAGGGTGATTGAATATAGGATTCAATTTGGGTTTTCTTTTGGATCCTAAGTGGATTTTTTTGATGTGTACTGAACTGTGATGTCAACTGTTGGAAATTCCTGATAACTGAGAAACCTGAGTAAAACTGAAATGAACACTATGTTACTCTCTAACCTGAACACGTGTACATTCCTGTTTAGTAATGTTTTCCAACTGTAATTTACTCCTACATGATTGTTAGTTTATGACTAATGCAAATTACTTTCGAAATTGACATTTGGGTTTGTAAATAGGATTTTGGATTTGATGGTAGTCTTCGAATGACAGTGGATGCATTGGTTTTGCCTGAAAATTATTTCTAAATCATTTGAATTGATTTTCTTTCCTTTTCGAATTTGACTATTGATAGGAGAATGGATTATTGGTATGTTGAGAATGTAATGAGGACTGGACTTGAGTATAAACCTGAGATTTGAGGGAAAACACACACAAAAAAACTGAAATCCATTTCAGTGTTGGTAGAACCAGTGAACCTGAGAACACTTAACCTATAACCTGAGAATAGTAGGACTGAAATGGGTTATCAAGTCACTACATAAACCTAAGATTATAAACTGTTATGAGGTTGTGTTGAAAATTGGTTTTCGATCCACATTTCACTGTTATTATGCTCATATGCACACTGTTTGTAAATCTGAATTCTGATTTTTTTACACACTGTTAACCTTAGTTTAATTGCAAAAACTGAGATTCAATGTTCTGTCAACTGTTCATTGTAAGCCTTCAACTGATTTTGATTCCATGTAATCTGTCAATGTGTTCTCCATATTATCACTCACTGATTTTTCTAATACTCACTGTTTTACTATATCACTGATTTTTTCTTGACACATGAACAATATATTCCCTATTTTTCTAGGGTTCTTAATAACTTGAGATTTAGTTTACATAAAATGTCATGCTTGTCACTCACTGGATTCATTATACAACACACACTGTGTTCACTAATTTCAGGATCACCTGAACACATATTTTTCCCATGGAAATCTGAGGATGAGCATAGGAATGAAAAACTTGGTTATTTGGATGTCTTAAACTGTTTTTGAGGTTGCACTTTGAACTGAAATTTGTGGTAGTAACCTAGACATTATATTAGGACTGTTCAAACTGAAATTTGGGTTTAAATTGTGAACTATGAAATGAATACAGTGTTGTATTGACCTGGGTTGTTGGACTGATTTGGGTTAACTGTTAATGCAATGTGGCTCTCTTATTCACTATTTAGCCTAATGCCACTGTTAAATTCAGAATTACATTGTTCACTCTTTCACACATGTTACACTACACACAAGCCACTCACTCATACACATTGTTTTACACTAGTAGTTAACACATGACACATCACCCTCACATGGTCTCTCATGTCTTCACAGCCCACACATATACATGTGACACCCTCTTATCTCTCACAACACACACATATATACACACACACACATATGCCATGTCACACACATTCATGTGACACACACACACACACACTTGAGTACATATGTTTCTTTTTTTGTTCTCTATACTTATGTATCTATATATTTATGTATTGAGACATATACATATATAGGTATCCTATATATAATATGTGTGTACTATTATATATTTTATATATATAATGTATGGGTGGTATACATATAGATAGCTATATGTTATGTGTGTATTCTATATTGTATTATATAGCTATATCAATAGGTGTATTATATATTAGACATATATATTGTTGTGAAGATTGTGATATGGTTTGATTATAGGCAGGATATAGCCTATGGCCTAGGCCTTTAGCCTATGGGTGTATCTGTGTGTCAGTTTAGGGCCTAGATTAGACATGTGTAGTCTTGTTAGACTTAGAATAGACTAGTATAGACTAGTTTGACTTAGTTCGACTATAGTTGACCTAGTTTGACTTCTAGGGTTGACCAGAGTTGACCAAGAGTTGACTTTGGCCTAGATTGACCTAGAATCATGTAGAATGCATAGTAGGACTTCATTATATCATTTTAGACTTGTTGTGACTTGTGCTGTTCTGATTAGGAGCCAGACACCTCTCCTCGAACAGTATATTTACTTCAGACGTTCAGATACGAGGCGAGTACATTCTCTGATCATTTCATATCATGCTTAGAATTATTTTCCTGTATTAAATTACTTTAATTGATACTGGCACGTTGGTCACACGGATTAGTACAATATGGATCCCACCGTAAGATGTTATCCCTTCAGGGAGCATCGGGTACTTCTGTGCGTTTCACTTACATAGCGTATCATATGCTTCTTTGGTTCTTTGATCACTTGTGACATATACCCATATGATCACAGAGTCTTCTTTGAATCCTTATCCCATTTGTGGGACTACTATGTACCATCCTTCGGGGGCTTATCACCCTTTGGGGGCTTATCACCTTTCGGAGGCTTATCACCCTTTGGGGGCATATCACCCTTTGGAGGCTTATCACCTTTCGGAGGCTTACCACCCTTCGGGGGCTGTTACATAGAATCATAACATAACCTGGTTGGATCCTTGTGTATTAGTTGGGGGTACGGGGGAGTATAAATAGCCATGTGAACAATTCCAAAGTAGAATAGCCATGTACGCCTCTTTAGTATAGCCATATACAAATCAAGCCGTTCATATGTCGACTTTGTGCTCTAAATCACTAGTCACTGGTAGCTCTTTAGTTATAGTAGATATTTCTATTACAGTTCTCTCTCTCTGTTTACATACTGCATTCTTCAGTATCTATATCTTACTTTACTGCATGATTATGTTTTCTAACCTGCTATGAACTGTTGAGATGTACTGTACTCGCTCCTGTCCTGACTGGACCTGTTGAAAATATTACAGAGGACAAAGAGGAGGCCTAGGAGGATACCTTCTACGGGACAGCTCTAGCTGAGGACATCACCCCCACTGCCTAGACTAGTTTAGTTAGGCCTTATCTTATTTTCATGTTGTCTTGAGACTGTTTAGCTAGATTTTACTTCTGTTCAGAGATGTTGAGTTGTATATATTCTTTCTTATTCAGTAGCTGAGATATGTACTCTGGATATTTGCTGGGATATTATCTTAGACTTTTCTATTCTTCAGTATTTCCTTGAGTTCTATATCTTATCGTGCTTTCTTCTTCCTTAGTTGTGATTGAGTTCATTTACTGCTTAGTATTATATTGCTAGATGTACGTTGACCTAGGACAGCGTTCTACCGCCGACACTGCGGCGTAGGCTGGGCGTTGTTACTTTCTCGTACCCTCACAGTGGGTGCGGGTCGTGACACGTTTTTAGTGGTGGCCCATGCAGGTCGAGTTTATGTAGTGGTATTCGAACTAGAGTATCACTATAGCCTGCAGTAGGATTAGGATATATATTTGAAGGTACTCAATCACAATTAGGATTCCTTGAAAGATTCCTGGGTCGACCCTTGAGAATCTTATTTAAACTTTAATTTGAATTATTTCCCTTATTTTGTTGCTCTCACTCCTTGATTATTGAATTTGATTTTGTTGGATCGTTGTTGATTTGATTTTTCTATCGAGATGAATTTTTATGACCTGAGTTACGATATTTTTTTGATAACATATGTCGACGGGAATACAGGGATGGTAAACGTCTACTTGGTTATGGAACCTAGAGTTTATCGCAGCTATATTAGCTGGCATGGCAGAAACATAGAGACCTGACTTCGGATGTACGTATCTTGATTATGAGATTTGAAATTTCTCACAGCTATACTAGTCGGCATAGCGAGAATCCAGACGACATGATTATAGAGGTACATACCCCTGTTATGGACTCTACCGTTTATCGCATCCTTGCTTACTAGCGTGGCGGGGATTCTGAGTATCATGATTTTTGGACAGACGCATATGATTATCAGATTGTATCTTGGAAAAGTTCTTAAATATATCGTCTCTATCTTTATTCCAGTTATTATAAATTGTTTCCATCATCAAATAATTTAGGAGTAGAGATATTTTCAGCTTTATAGAGCTTATGCATATGTAGTTCTTTCTTAGTGTTACAATCTGATGACTTGTGATTAGGCCCTTGTCTTAGGAATGATAGTATAGCCTGGCTTTAAATAGTAATTCTTGTAGCTGGTTCTCCTTGTTATATTTATTAGTTTTTCAGCCTTGATGATTGATTTATTTTTACTTTCTTTTCTTTTTCTTTCAGTATGGCACCCATGACCCGAGCCCGTCGCCTGAGAGCAGCTGCAGCTACTGAGAGTGTGCCTCCACCTCCTACTGTTCAGGAGGTAGTTATCCCTCTATCTGATCAGGGGGTGGTGGCACCTCCTGCCATTGAGGAGATGGTGGTAGCCTCGCCAGAGAGTCTTCCTTTATCTCCTGTCGTTCAGGAGAGAGCTGCAGATTTGCTTGAGGCCGAGAGCCTTTCCCTACCCCTTGGGATGGTACTCCCTACTGTACCACCCGGAGGTTTGTTACTTGACGCAGCCCAGATGTTTGGATATTTCCAAGAGAGGCTGTTGGAGTCACAGAGAGTTCATGAGGAGGCCATGAGGGAGCAAATCCAGAGGTTGCTACGTCTGCGGGACTCTGTGCTTCTAGGAGGAGAGCCTAGCTCCAAGAGGGCGAGGAGCAGTATTCAGTCCTACCCAGAGTTTGAGGAGTACCCATTTATCCAGCCTATATCATCATACCCAGCCCAGTCTACTGTCCAGCAAAGGCCAGCTGAGCTAGAGCCTATCTGTGCCTACTGCAAGAAGTCTGGACACAAGTGGAACAACTGTAGGAAGAGACTAGGATTGTGCCTAATCTGTGGTTCAGCTGCACACTGGGTGCAGCACTGCCCTGCTATACCTGCCCCAACCAGGGCCCTGCTTCCAGGAGGGAGTTCTGGTTCTCAGACCTAGATGGAGGTGAGTTTCGACCTAACCTTAGTATTTCCTTCTTGAGAATTTTGATGCATCCCTTGCTTGTATGTTTTGATACCTTGTGATTGCCTAGTACTGTAGCATGCTTGGTAGCTAGAAGAGACCACAGACTGATATTGCATGCCATGACCCCATTGGTTACACTTTTCAACTGTATGATTTAAGATAGATTTCTGAGACTATGATTGCTGAGGGCTTAACCTAGAAGAGGGTGCGATCATCTGAATTTCGAGGACAAAATTTTTATAAGGTGGGTAGGATTGTAACACCCAGTTTTCCAAAAGAGGGTAATTTTGAAATTTTGTAATTATAATTATTATTTAATGATATTTATTTCATATTATGATTTTTAGTGATTTTTAATTATTTTTAAACTATTTAAATTCATGACTTGTGATTTATGGTGTTTTGCTAGTGAACAGTAGAGACTGCCTACCCTAGAGCCTAGCCATATGATTAGGGTATTTAGACATTTTGGGGTTATTTGATTTTATTATAATTTATTTGAATTTATAGGAATTTTTAGAATTTATTTTGGAATTGTTTGAACGAGGGTTGACTAGGTTGACTTTGACTAGCAATGACCTTGGTAGGCTAACCTAGAAGCTAACCCTAGCTGTGTTTGGACTTGGTTAGGTTATGTAACTCTAGTTAACCTAAGTTAGTGAGGTTTTACTCATTAGAATTAATTTGGAGAAAATAGGATTTGAATTGATTTAGAAATGGCTTGTGATTTCACAAGTCATGACTTGTGACTTAGGTTCAATAGCCCATAGGCCCACACCATGAACCAAGCCTAACCCTAATCAGCCCATGGCAGCCAACCTAGGGTTTCCTACCCTATTTAATGCCTCTTCCATTTGTTCTTGCCTCCTTTATTATTTTTCTCTCAAGCTTTGGAAGAGGTGAGTCTCCATCTTCAAAAATCCCTAAAAAATCCATTTTAACTCCTTTTAATCCAAACAAATTGCAGTAGGTTCTAATTGACGTTTTCTTGCTGTTGGAATTTGTTACTCTCAGTTTTCTATCAATTTGAAGTAGTTGGGTGGCTTTTTGGGAATCCTCATTCAAGGAATTTTTGTGTTGGAGAACACCATAGGTAAAATCCTAATCCACCCATTAAAATTCTAGTTTCTTTGCATGTAGACCTAGCCCTAAGTGTCCTGGTCCTGTAGGTATTCTTAGACCTAGGTTTTGTGTCCATTTCGTGTCCTAAATGGACACGTATCAGCCTATAGACCTAGGTGTTTGATGAAATGTCCCAAATGATATTTTGGTTGAATTTTAGGAATGTGTTTGAATAGGAAATTAAGTTTTTAGGTCGCTTGTGGGTTTCTGATTGTTTGGACACATTTCGTGTCGTATCGGGGACGTAATGGACTCGTGCACATGCCTGCGCGCGCGTGTACAGTGATCCCCTGCTGCTCGGGGTCGACACAGGACACGATACGGCACCATGTGCCATGAAACTTCGTGGACACATGGGGGCACCCACTGACATCATGTCCATGAAGTTTCATGCGACCTCGATGTGTGTGCGTGAAGAAATTGCACGCACACTGGCCACGCACTGGCTGTGTTCTCGCCAACGGCGAGCTCTGATACGCTTCTCGTTTACGGACACGGCAACAATAGTACCCAATTCAGGGTGTTGGACACGTGACCCTACACTAGACGAACACCTAGACACGACCACGAGACACGAGATTGCTTGTGTCGTGTCCTATTGGACTCGACATGGCTGAACGAGGCAGTCCTCACTGCCAGTTTCAGCTAATGTTTCCATTTGAATTTGGACACTTCGTGTCCAGTTTCCTGGACACGAACACTCCTCTCAGACACGTGTGCACCCACTTGACACCTGGCATGTTCAAATTGATGTTTAATTGGCATTTCACAATTCGAACTCAGGTTTTCCCTTTTGGACTGATACCATAGGCTGAGGGTGTTCTCTGAAATTCGATTTCCTGCTTTATACTGAACTTTGATGATTAAAATTTACATGTTTAATTCATATACAAGTGTTAGTCACTGAAATGTTGGTAACATGATTGGGTGTGATATTAAGGGAATTGGTTTTTCGAAATTAGTTTGATCTAAATGTTAACTGCTATTGATAGCAAACCTGTCATTGCTATTTCCTGTATTACACCATTTTGATGATTGAATTTAATTGTTATTGTGAATTCCATGTCTGAATCTAGGTTGCATGATTAGGTTCATGAGGGTGATTGAATATAGGATTCAATTTGGGTTTTCTTTTGGATCCTAAGTGGATTTTTTTTGATGTGCACTGAACTGTGATGTCAACTGTTGGAAATTCCTGATAACTGAGAAACCTGAGTAAAACTGAAATGAACACTATGTTACTCTCTAACCTGAATATGTGTACATTCCTGTTTAGTAATGTTTTCCAACTGTAATTTACTCCTACATGATTGTTAGTTTATGACTAATGCAAATTACTTTCAAAATTGACATTTGGGTTTGTAAATGGGATTTTGGATTTGATGGTAGTCTTTGAATGACAGTGGATGCATTGGTTTTGCCTGAAAATTATTTTTAAATCATTTGAATTGATTTTCTTTCCTTTTCGAATTTGACTATTGATAGGAGAATGGATTATTGGTATGTTGAGAATGTAATGAGGACTGGACTTGAGTATAAACCTGAGATTTGAGGGGAAACACACAAAAAAAAACTGAAATCCATTTCAGTATTGGTAGAACCAGTGAACCTGAGAACCCTTAACCTATAACCTGAGAATAGTAGGACTGAAATGGGTTATCAAATCACTACATAAACCTGAGATTATAAACTGTTATGAGGTTGTGTTGAAAATTGGTTTTCGATTCACATTTCACTGTTATCATGCTCATATGCACACTGTTTGTAAATCTGAATTCTGATTTTTTTACACACTGTTAACCTTAGTTTAATTGCAAAAACTGAGATTCAATGTTCTGTCAACTGTTCATTGTAAGCCTTCACCTGATTTTGATTCCATGTAATCTGTCAATGTGTTCTCCATATTATCACTCACTGATTTTTCTAATACTCACTGTTTTACTATATCACTGATTTTTCCTTGACACATGAACAATGTATCCCCAATTTTTCCAGGGTTCTTAATAACTTGAGATTTAGTTTACATAAAATGTCATGCTTGTCACTCACTGGATTCAGCATACTACGCACACTGTGTTCACTAATTTCAGGATCACCTGAACACACATTTTCCCCATGGAAATCTGAGGATGAGCATAGGAATGAAAAACTTGGTTATTTGGATGTCTTAAACTGTTTTTGAGGTTGCACTTTGAACTGAAATTTGTGGTAGTAACCTAGACATTATATTAGGACTGTTCAAACTGAAATTTGGGTTTAAATTGTGAAGTATGGAATGAATACAGTGTTGTATTGACCTGGGTTGTTGGACTGATTTGGGTTAACTGTTAATGCAATGTGGCTCTCTTATTCACTATTTAGCCTAATGCCACTGTTAAATTCAGAATTACATTGTTCACTCTTTCACATATGTTACACTACACACATGCCACTCACTCACACACATTGTTTTACACTAGTAGTTAACACATGACACATCACCCTCACATGGTCTCTCATGTCTTCACAGCCTACACATATACATGTGACACCCTCTTATCTCTCACAACACACACATATATACACACACACACACACATATGCCATGTCACACACATTCATGTGACACACACACACACACACTTGAGTACATGTGTTTCCTTTTTTGTTCTCTATACTTATGTATCTATATATTTATGTATTGAGACATATACATATATAGGTATATAATATGTGTGTACTATTATATATTTTATATATATGATGCATGGGTGGTATATATATAGGTAGCTATATGTTATGTGTGTATTCTATATTGTATTATATAGCTATATCAATAGGTGTATTATATATTAGACATATATATTGTTGTGAAGATTGTGATATGGTTTGATTATAGGCAGGATATAGCCTATGGCCTAGGCCTTTAGCCTATGGGTGTATCTGTGTGTCAGTTTAGGGCCTAGATTAGACATGTGTAGTCCTGTTAGACTTAGAATAGACTAGTATAGACTAGTTTGACTTTGTTCGACTATAGTTGACATAGTTTGACTTCTAGGGTTGACCAGAGTTGACCAAGAGTTGACTTTGGCCTAGATTGACCTAGAATTATGTAGAATGCATAGTAGGACTTCATTATATCATTTTAGACTTGTTGTGACTTGTGCTGTTCTGATTAGGAGCCAGACACCTCTCCTCGGACAGTACATTTACTTCAGACGTTCAGATACGAGGCGAGTACATTCTCTGATCATTTCATATCCTGCTTAGAATTATTTTCCTGTATTAAATTACTTTAATTGATACTGGCACGTTGGTCACACAGATTAGTACAATATGGATCCCACCCTGAGATGTTATCCCTTCAGGGAGCATCGGGTACTCTATGTTCTGTGCGTTTCACTTACATAGCGTATCATATGCTTCTTTGGTTCTTTGATCACTTGTGACATATACCCATATGATCATAGAGTCTTCTTTGAATCCTTATCCCATTTGTGGGACTACTATGTACCACCCTTCGGGGGCTTATCACCCTTTGGGGGATTATCACCTTTCGGAGGCTTATTACCCTTTGGGGGCATATCACCCTTTGGGGGCTTATCACCTTTCGGAGGCTTACCACCCTTCGGAGGCTGTTACATAGAATCATAACATAACCTGGTTGGATCCTTGTGTATTAGTTGGGGGTACGGGAGAGTATAAATAGCCATGTGGACAATTCTAAAGTAGAATAGCCATGTACACCTCTTTAGTATAGCCATGTACAAATCAAGCCGTTCACATGTCGACTTTGTGCTCTAAATCACTAGTCGCTGGTAGCTTTTTACTTATAGTAGATATTTCCATTACAGTTCTCTCTCTCTCTGTTTACATACTGCATTCTTCAGTATCTATATCTTACTTTACTGCATGATTATGTTTTCTAACCTGCTATGAACTGTTGAGATGTACTGTACTCGCTCCTGTCCTGACTGGACCTGTTGAAAATATTACAGAGGACGATGAGGAGGCCTGGGAGGATACCTTCTACGGGACAGCTCTAGCTGAGGACATCACCCCCACTGCCTAGACTAGTTTAGTTAGGCCTTATCTTATTTTCATGTTGTCTTGAGACTATTTAGCTAGATTTTACTTCTGTTCAGAGATGTTGAGTTGTATATATTCTTTCTTATTCAGTAGATGAGATATGTACTCTGGATATTTGCTGGGATATTATCTTAGACTTTTCTATTCTTCAGTATTTCCTTGAGTTCTATATCTTATCGTGCTTTCTTCTTCCTTAGTTGTGATTGAGTTCATTTACTGCTTAGTATTATATTGCTTGATGTACGTTGACCTAGGACATCGTTCTACCGCCGACACTGCGGCGTAGGCTGGGCGTTGTTACGTTCTCGTACCCTCACAGCGGGTGCGGGTCGTGACATTTCCCAAGACTCTTCTCAATGCATTCTTCTCTGTTTTGTCCGTCGGGAAGCAATTCCTCAATTATGGCACCTTTATCACTCTTATCCTTGAGGCGAAGAACGTGGATCTCTCGCTCTGCCAGTCGGACGGTGTTCCATCCTTCCTTGCTGTTTTCTATTCTACCCTTGGTGCCTCAGCGTCTCGTGCGTCTTCCTCCCATGACCCGTCGGCTGATTCTTCTGTTGTGCCATCTTCTGCGCCTCCTCTATCCGAGCGTTTCATGCCGCTGACCCAGCAGCATTTTGACATGCGCATGGCTCAGGCGGAGGAGCAGATGAGGGCCAACACCCGGGGCCTTGGAAATCTTATCCAGAGCCGCTTCCATGACTAGACTTATTTCATCCAGCGGACTCTCCAAAACCGAAATGCCTATCTGGATCTCAACCTTCAGGATCCACAATACCAAGGCTCCCGCTTCTCTGACCCCAACGCCTACGGATTAATATACCCGGACGGCGTAGATCCTTTTGGTGCATTTCACGGTGCTCAGGGTGGAGAGGACGATGATCCGGCGGATGAGTAGTTGCGGGCTCCTGTTGATGGTGGTAGAATAAATTGGTGTCTTCTTAGTGTGTGTCCTTTGAGGTCCTTCGGGGACCAGTAGCTTGTTTTTATGTTGTGTGTGGTCCTACGGGGACTGTTTCTTATATTTTGCTATGTCTTGCTCACTCTCGTGAATGAGAGTTTTATCTGTTTTTTATGTAGTCTCAAGCATGTACCCTATTTCCATATCTAATATATGCATGCTTTGTGTCCACCATATTGCTTTCACTATTTATCGCTAAATTTCTTTTACTTAATTCCCATCTTTGATAAAGTGACAAAGGAGGAGAAAACGTATTGAGGGGGAGTTGTCTACCTACGGGGGAGTCACTCCCTGAAGATGCTATCTCTTTGTTTTGTCAATTATCAAAATGGAGGAGATTGTTGGCACAGTTTATTTTGATAACATTAACAGCATCTTCGTAGTCTAATTTTCTCTGTATTTCAGATAGATATTCTTTCAAAAGCTCTACTACATAAGTTCTGTCCATTCAAGCCGAGTCATTGGAGCCTTATGGAAATTCCTAAAAGAAGACTGAAGAAAAGACCAACGATCCTTAAATACGGCTCTCAACAAATTCAAGATGTCGAGTCTGTACAAGGTCTAGGTCTTTCTGTAAACACCTAAGGTTGGATGAAAAAACGTAAAGCTCCTCTATTTTTTCAGTCAAAAATCAATATATAAATGAACGGCATACCGATGGTATACCGTTTCTGAGCCACAAGAATGTTCTGTGACAAGCATCGGCGTACCGACGGTATACTACGGTATACGGACGGTATACCGTTTTGTGAGCCACAAAATGTTCTGTGATGAATATCGGCATACTACGGTATACCGACGGTATACCGTTTTGTGAGCCACAAAAATGTTCTGTGACAAAATTCGACATACCGACGGCATACAACAGTATACCGACGGTATACCATTTTGTTAGCCACGAAATGTTCTGTGACGAACATCGGTATACCGACGGCATACCGCTGCATACCGACGGTATACCAATTTATCTGATTTGATTTTTGAATGGACAAATACTAGCATTAAATGTAAGCATTAAATGCTCCCCAACGGATATAATTATTACTGTTACTGTTCCAAACGGTATACCGACGGTATGCCGTCTGGGTTATATTCAAGAGCATTAAATGCTACCTACTCTTTGTTTTCTATATAAATGGATTCCTTCTCTCTCTTGAAGGCTATCCACTTAAGCCATAAATTTCTCAACAACCAAGAGCTCCACCATTACTACTCTACCCAAGCTTTTAATTGTCATATAATCCAAAAGTGCTAGAGTATTCAAGAGTTGTACTTTTCGATCTTCAAGTGTTAGAAGATCAACAGTTCTCTTCCTTTCCTTTTTGAAGTTGGCGAGCCTTCGTAAGAAAACTCGTGTCTAAGAAGTTGGCGAGTTCTTCGGATCCAAACTCGTATTGAAGTTGGCGAGTTCTTCGGATCCAAACTCGTGTGTACTATTTACTCAATAGTGGATTTAAGCCGGAGAGAGTTCCGGGATTGGATTGCCTCTAGGGAGGAGACCATGATACATCGCGTGTTTGATTTTCTCACTCTCTCTTATTTTATTTCAGTGATATAGCTTACTTGTGTTTAGATTAATTTTATTTCTCTATTCATCCCCCCTCTAGGGTTCTACACACGTCGCCCGTTTTGTCAGGGCGTACGTCGTATCGGGCTATTTTCCAAAACTTTTCTGTTTTCAAAAGCAATTTTTTTAGATTTTTAATCTATTTCCTGGTCATACATATTGTCACGCCCCAGAACCAGAATACCGGAGAGCGGGAGAATGACTCAGCCAGCTACGTATTACGGGTAGATGAATACCGTATAATACGATTAATGCTGTCTAAAAGACGAGGGGGTGCATACTATATGAAAGTCTCACTAGGGTTACTCAACATCTATTGTCTCAATCATTCAAACAAGAAGCAGTAATAGAGAACATGTAAGATAAAGCAGTAAGGCGTCCCAAACGCTCAGTCAAAATATTCTTGAGATCTGGCTGTACAAAATATAGCCAGAGGATATAGCAAGGTATACACAATTGTTATCAGCTGTAGTCTGACTTAGTTACAATTATGTAAAAGTAAGTGCAAGACTATCCGACTAACATGCCGGTGCCAAGCGACAAAATGTAAAGTAAGTAGCAAAACGAGCAGGGAAGCAAGAAACCCACTCGTGTCCTCCTGCGATCATCCCTCTAGTATTGACCATCTTGGAGGTAGAAGTAAGCTGAGTCCTCGGGAACTGGCTCTAAATCTGGCCATGCAAAACCAGAGAGGTTAGACCTCTAATAGCAAGTACCGCAAGGAAGCACGACATGAGGAATTAGAACCAGTGGTAAGAGTTAAAAATAAAATAGATCTCTGCTTGCTACTGGGGTTCGCACAACATCACGACACTTCAAGCCAACTTCCCAACCAAATAAGGACAGAAGTTGACCCGTCATGTCCCGACGTTATGCTTATCTCAGTAGTTAACAGAGTAGGTACAGTGCACAAATAAATCAATTTAAATGGCCATGCAACTACTACGGCTTGCTACTGTGAGTTCCAAGTTGTCTTGGAAACATACAATAAGAGATTCCTCAGTTCTTACAATGTACAAGCAAGACTAGTCTACCCAATAATCAATTGTGCCAATCATGAATTAGACGTGTCCCAGCGGGACGCCCGTCATCAATGTACAGTAAATATAAACAGATACCACTCCCTACCCGTACGGCAGATTTACAGTATCCGTGGGAACCAGCCGGTATGTCGGGGCACTAATTGTCCCGAGATGGCTGCCATATAAGAACTCGAGAATCCATTCTCTCCATGCAATAGTTATTTTTTGTAGCTCCCCTTCCCGGAATTTTGGAATATTCTTATTTATTTATTTATTTGATTTAAATGGTAATTTTAGATTTTGTAAATAATTATTTAATTAATTATTACGGTAGATGACTTTAGCCATAGTGAAGTTTTGGAGTACAAGATGACTAAAAATCGTGGCACTGATAGTGCAGTGGCGTGCCTAGACTAGTGTATTAGCCATGCCAAGGAAGGCCGAGCCATAGTGATGTCCTAACTAGGAAAACCAGGCCAAGTTGCGACTTAGCGCTTACCGAAGAATATTTAGTTATTAATTATTATTGATTTTAGGGAAAACCGATTATAGCATTTTAGCCCGGACTGGACCCGAACTGAGCCCAAGTCCACGTTGCCATGCGGCACGTCCAACGACATTCGCGTTGATGGAATATGGTATGAGAGTGTTATATTCTATTTTAATATTTTAATAACTATTTCTAATTATTCGTAATTTAATATTATAAATATAATTATTAATTAATATTCAATGGTATTTGTTAAATGGGTCCATTGTACGTTTTGGGATTTTTTTTAGAGTGCGCATAAAGGTATATACTCCATTATTGGTTTATTAAATTTTTGTTATTATTATTATTATTATTATTATTATTATCAAATATTATTGAGGTGTTGTTATATAATATTATTAATATTATTGGTTATATTATTTCTAGAGAATAAATGTTTTAATATATATTATTAAATAATTGTAAATATATACTCGCATTATTATTTTATATAATAAAGGGAATATGCATATAGAGTTATATAATTATATAAGTGTAAATGTGTGTATATATATACAAGTATACATATATTAGGTAGATATATATACGTGTGTATGTATATATATATATATATATTATATATATACGTGGGTACTTGTGTGTATATACAAATATATTATATATGCATGTGTATATATATACTAATATATGTTAGTATACATATATGTATATAGATATATAAAAAATAAATATGTAAATTAGTTGCATTCAATGAATAAGGGAAAGATAGGATACAACACTGTTCCCGCAAGGGAACAGTGGACCCAACTGCAAGCGAGCCAGACAGGCCAAACATCCAGGCCCACATGGCCAAGCTCCCTCGGCCAAGTAAAGAGCAGGCCCAAACCCAACTCTCTGCTGAAACAGCAGTAAGCCCCACCGTTTGTATATACTCATAGTATATATATTAATGAAAGGCCAAGAAGCCGAGTGCATATATTGAGAAAGAACGCGAGAAAAGTCGAGAAAACCTCAAACCCTAAAGGAGCAGCACCGACCCCCGACTGGACGCGTCTCCACGCGTCGATCGCGAACCCAGGCGAACGCCGGAGCGCCGGCCAGGGCCGTGCGGCCGCGCGCGCACGAGCGCGCGCGTGGATGGAAACGCAGCAGCAGTAGCTGCGGAGGACGATTTCGCGAGGCTTTTTCCCGACGTACGATCGATCGTTTCCCGAACCAATTGCTCTGGTATGATATTGATTTAACCCTCTCTAATCCCTATCAATTGGTTTAGATTCTAGCGATCCGAAACTCGAGAAAATTCGAGTTGAAATCGTCGAAAAACTTGTTTAAAAACAGGACAGAAAACAGTTGAATTAGCCTACCTCGCAATTATTTATCTTCCAAACCATGCAAAACTTCGAAAACCTATTAGAAGGTGTTTATTGACAACATGTAGGGCTTCGAATTCCTTTTTGCGGAATTTGATTTCATCGACTACGTGTCGAGAAATCCGATCCCGAAGTTCACCGAAAATCTGTTTTTAAAATTAGAAAATTCATCCACACGACGTGCGTCCCGCCAAACCGGGCGACGTGATCGTGAACCGAAAGCATCGAAAGCTGCGTAACGGTTTCGTGGTCGTGTGGGCTTTGACGGAATTCAAATTGGTCGCGTGTGCGCGACGAATTTGATGCGTATCCGTCGAAATTCACCGTATCGTGTACTTTGCAAATTCTCTAATTATTTTATGCACGCTCATCAGATCGAGACGAAACTTGTGCCAACAGAACCGTATCGTTTTTCTGGTCCTGCATGCCAAGTTTGGTCCGATTCTGAGACCATTGATAAAATCGTCGTTTTGCGGGCCCCACGGTCCCACTCAACGGGCGATTTTGTGCACGGCCCGCCGGAATCCAACTTTGGACATACGATTGGGTTCGTATCAGAAAACTGGATTCGTAGACATGTAGTTTGACGACTTTAGAGACCGTTGACTTTGGCACGCTTTTCGGTGCAAAGCGGGTCCAACGGCGGACATCGTTTTTGCCCGAAATTACCGTTTTGCCCCTGTGTCCAGAATTGGACGTAAGGATAGGCAATCCTAGCTGATTGGACTATTCTAAGATCATTGGTATTGTTTATTTCAGCTTTCAGGGACTGTTGTACGGATTTTGACTATAGTGGCACATTGAGTAGTTCAGATTGTCGGTTTCACCAGCAAAGGACCACAGACGAGTACAGTTTATTGTCTGCATTTCGATATTGATTTTTACTATATTTCATTGGTTGGCCATTGGTTATGTGATTATTTTTATTATAAATTGTGGAGTCGAGAATTAGAAGTAACAAAGATATGTGATCTGACCATAGTCCGTGTTAGACATTGTAGCCCGTGTTTACTTTCTGCAGTAGTGTAGCCCGTGTTTATTTTCTGCAGTAGTGTAGCCGTGTTTATTTTCTGCAGTAGTGTAGCCCGTGTTTACTTTCTGCAGTAGTGTAGCCCGTGTTTATTTTTCTGCAAGTAGACATTGTAGCCCGTGTTTATTTTTCATACAAGTAGACCTCGTAGACCGTGCGGTGTAGTACCCCAGACCGATCAGTATCAAAGGTACTTCTAGCAGTTGGGAAAAGTCTGTTGTGTCTATTTATTTACTATTGTTTTTCTATATTTCCTGTTTATTTTCAAAACTCATAATTGATGTCTAACCTTTATTTTATAGTCATCTTCTTTATTTGAAATTGCATTCAGTGAATTGTGCTCGTTCCATTCCTGACTGGAAACCAACATTTTCAGGTTAGCCGTAGATTCACTTAGCTTGGGGAGTGACGGAAATACTTGCAGACGAAAAGCCTAGAGACTAGTTAGATAGATGAGTTGTAGTCATTGTACAAGTTTATATTTTTCTGCAAATGTGAATCTTGTGAATATTGTAAATTAAATTAGTTTGTGAATGAGCATTATTTGTGATTTTGATCTTCATGGCTGTGACAGCGTTCTACCACCGACACTGCGGCGTAGGCTGGCTTGGACACGTCTTGTATCCGTTTAAAAAAAATGAGTGCAGGTCGTGATATTTTTATTTAGCTTAGTAGTCCCTATGTTAATAGAAATCTCATGCCGTGGGTCATGATCATTCTGAATGAGTACTCCCGTACAGAGTACGATATGCATAACTCTACAACGATGCCCGTGCGGCTAGGTTGTAGGTCTTACATAGCGTAAAGCAACAATCAAGCCTATCCACGGAATAATCATGCCTTGACCGTAAAGTACACATGCTGCTTTTGTAGAAAAATGGAAGTCAACATGTGTTCATATGCCGGAGGTTCGGATCGGCTGGTCGATCGCAATGGTTCATGGTTCATACATGAACGTGTCTCATTCAATTCAATAAGACGACTAGCCAGTCTTCTAGTTCCAACTAGGAACGCATGATCAATCATTAGTCAAAGTAACAGTCGAGGTCAATTCGTGACAAGGCATGAAAGTCAAACTAGTATTAAGCATGGTCGAGTCTATAACTTGCATAAAATAGTTGGTAACATATTCTTGAAGCCAAAGAAAAGATCTACAACTTTCATGTTGGGAGTTGGAAGAAATTCTAGCCACAATTCGGTCAATTAGGACATATAACAGTCAGAAATAGCCAAAATAGGCATTATGCGGCCTATTCTGCGACATGCATGCGGACCAAGCACGACATGCGGCTCATGCGGCCCATTCGCGACACCTATGCGGCTCAACTGCGACATGCGGCCTATGCGGCCCATTCGCGACACAATGCGGCTCAACTGCGACATACAGCCTATGTAGCCCATTCGCGACACCATGCGGCTCAACTGCGACATGCGGCCTACGCGGCCCATTCGCGACACCATATGCGGACCAACTACGACATGCGGCTTATGCGGTCCATTCGCGACATCTATGCGGCTCAACTGTGACATGCGGCCTATGCGGCCCATTCGCGACATCTATGCGGCTCAACTGCGACATGCGGCTCATGCGGCCCATTCGCGACATCTATGCGGCTCAACTGTGATATGCGGCCTATGCGGCCCATTCGCGACATCTATGCGGCTCAACTGTGATATGCGGCTCATACGGCCCATTCGCGACATCTATACGACTCAACTGCGACATGCGGCTCATGTGGCCCATTCGCGACATCTATGCGGCTCAACTGCGACATGCTGACAGATGAACATAAAAATGACCAAAAATGCTTTTGGCCATAACTTCCTCAAAACAAGTCAAAATCTAACTTTTTAAAAGCCAAACTTTGGTAGAATTGAATTCTCTACAACATGAAACCACTTATTTTCGAAGACAACAAAGTTTGATAGATCAAAACCACAAAATCCATATGAAAAACCAAAACTTAAAACTTAGATCTACACCCAACCATCCATGGAAATTAAGAACTTCAAGACCTAAACTTGTAGAGAAAGAGAAGCTAAACAACATGGACTAAAAATAAATGGGGATGCATGAAATCCCTCATGGTGTACAAGATGTACTTGCCTCTCCAAATGGGTGGGTGGGAGAGTAATGGAGGATGAAGAAGAAGTAAATATGAGTAATGAAGAGAGAGAAAAGTAAAAGGGGCATAAATATCAAGCCCAAGTCAATCTCCACCACTCATTCCTTCCTACAAGATCTACGCCATCCACTCCTTATCATGATGAACCAAGCTAAACCAAGTTGGTTCAACATGAACGAAATAAACCAAGAGCTTAAGCAGAGAAAGAAAATACAGAAGAATTAATTAGCATACAATTTCAGAATAAATGTACGATAAATATTAAATAAATATATTCAAGCAGTATACGTATAAAAATACGTATTTTGGGAACGGGGAGTGACATCTCTACCTTAGAAAAATTCCGTCCGTGGAATTTCAATTCCAAGTAGGCTAGAAACATCAGTGCCAGACTAATCCAAGTACAAGCAATTCTAGCGAGCAAGCAGTCATCTTACAATATCAGCAGCAAGTAATATATCTATATTTATCAATCTACGATATCAAGCAATTCTATTCATAGGGTGTTAAGCATGAGGAGTCAAGACAATCAAGGTACACGGAAAGAAATATATCTTATGAGTCAAATAGGTGCGGATACCGTGATCGGATATCATCCTCACGTTTCCACGTTGACTCTCCAAAGGAGTGATGACCCCAAGCAACTCGGACAAGGCTAATTGTTCGGTTCTTGAGTATCTTCTCTCTTCGGTCCAAAATGGACACAGGCTGCTCCTCGTAAGACAGGTTGGTACCAACAACTAGCTCATAATGATCGAAGATATGGCTTAAGGGTTTTCTCGTGAAGTCTTTTGCATTCCTTTCTAGGGAGTATTCTTATACTCCAAACTCTTGGGAAAATCTAACACTTAGGAAAATCTAAATAATTTCAATAAAATAAAATTTCAATAACTCTAGAGATATATATTTAATTGGGATATATGAATATGTATACATATATTTGTATATATGTTACTATATATATATATATATATATATATATATATATATATATATATATATATATATATATATATATATATATATATATATATATATTGCCCATGTATATTTTTTATTAGTTTATAAATGGGCAATATATATATATATATATATATATATATATATATATATATATATATATATATATATATATATATATATATATATATATATATATATATAACAAAACCATATTTTTATTCTATAATTATTTTTTTGCCCATTTATAAACTAATAATAACTTCAAAATATTTTAACTTAACTTTTGAAAACAAATTCCCTATAAGGCTAAAAATATATAAATAAAAGTACTTATACAATTATTTTATCGCATGGAAACCTATATATTATGTGTATATATATATATAAGCATCTATATTCATTTATCATATAGGTGAGACCATACAAAGAAAAATTTTGTACATGCACACCAACATAATTACTTTACATAGAACTATGTACATAATTTTATATACTTAAAATAGTAAATATAGCTCTTCATCAATATAAATTCTAATTAAATAATATATAAAAATTAGGGAGTTTACACACGATGTCCTTACGACGTCTTTCCGACGCCCATTAGGCGCCGCATGATGGGCTGCTTGGTCGGCCGTCGTTTATATCCGTGGTAGAATGGTGTCGGTCCTCGACCGCCCGCGGCGCCCCTAGCCATTGAGTTTTTATGCACGAGGCTCCCCATTCTGTCCCACGCCAACTCAGATCGTGGCCATTTTTTGTCAGTCCTCCGACGTTGTGGATGCCCCGCATCGCACAGGCCAGGCTCATCATCGCCCTCTCTACCCGACTTTCCTTTCTCATCACCCTCCCTCTCTACCCGGCCGGCCTAGTCATTAATTCCATGCCATTTTTTCGCCAATTGAGTTGGCTAAAATTTATCTTTTGCTAAATTTCTGCCAACCTAGTTGGCGGAATATTGCGTGGTTCAGTTCAGGAGGTTCAGCGAGCGGACGACGACTGCGCGGTTCGGTTCAGACGATTCAACAGGCGGGCGAGCGGGCATGTGGCTGGTGGGCGATTCGGCATGCTATGTCTGCCAACGAGGTTGGCAAAAAATCCTATTTTTTGTTGCTTTTTTGGTTTCGTTATTTTTTTTGTGAAGCAATAGATAATTGTGGCGAACTCGCCTCCACTGGGGCTCGAACTTCCGACCACTTGGGCCGCATGCATCTTTCTTAACCACTAGGCTAAAGGTTATTTGCAAGGTTTCGATATATATATATATATATATATATATATATATATATATATATATATATAGCGCTCAGATAATCTTTGCAACTAATTAACTTTTCACTGTTCGATTTTGGCATCACAATTTTATAAATTACTTCTTTGAAACACCTTTCGTCAATTTTGAAACACATCGGAACCACTTTAAAAGAATATCTTACAATACAAATATTTAAATTGTATTCTTGTACTATAAGATATGTTGTTTTTGAAATAATCTGGATGTGCTTTAGAATTGACGAAACTTGTTTTAAAAGAATAATTTATGAAGTTAGGATACGAAAATCGAGCAATAGAAAGTTAATATGTCAAAAACATCCGAACGGCTATAGTTGGAGTGTTGTTAGGATAATTTAACCTATTTTAAATATTAATGTTCACACGGTTTAATAGAAAGACTCATTTACCAAAGTTCGAGGGACACTATTTTAATTTTTTTGTTTTGGACATCCAAAAACTCAGAAGCGGCACTAGAGTGTCACGCCCCAGAACCAGAATACTGGAGAGCGGGGGCAGACATAGCCAGCTACGTATATGAAATGGAATCCATCTCGCTATACGGTCACGGCTGTCTAGATATATGAGGGTTTAACTACAAGCCAACAGTCTCTTAAGGTCATGAACAAGTCTAGTGTCTCAATCACAAGCAAGTAAGTAAAAGGTTACAAGAAGTATGATCATTAAATATACAATAGTAAGGCGTCCCAAACATTACATATTCAGCTGATCATGAAGCTAGTCGTTACAAAATGTTAGGACTAGCAAGAGTTTAGTCATACATGATCAACCCTAGGATCTGTCAATCATGTTACAGCCCGTAGGCAGACAGTAAGTAAGGTACAATCGAGCTAAACAGGTGCTCGTCGGCTAAACGCCTCAAAAGAATATTTTTACAATAAAGTGGGAGATCAAAAATAAACCCACTCGTTGTCAGGGTTCCGTCTAGTGGCCACCATCTGGCTGGAAGGTCGGTAGATCCTCCGGAGCTGCTCCGAAATCTGGCCACACAAAACCAGCTGGGTCAGACCCCAGAAAGAGCAAGTGCCACAAAAGAAGCTTCACTTAGGAACTAAAACCAGCAATCAGCACAAGATATAAATAAAAGTAAGAACTGGAAATAAAGAAAATACATCAGGATGATATACGACGAGATAACCATGGAACTATTCAGATAACCAGGTTACAACTCGTAAACCAAACAAGGATCGGGGTTGTAACCCTTCGTCTGAACAGAACTTGGAATTCTCACCATTTATCGGTAAAATAAATACAAGCATTCTGGTCATGCAGTAGTCTGGGACAGAATCAGGACAAGACTTGACTGGTTAGACTCCATCCAATCATTTCACGGCCAAGTAAGAACTACGGCTTGATACTTTAACTAACTAGGGTTGTCACAAGCCTAATTACTAACATGATGCAGTGAGAATCTTCCACAGCCACAAGCCCTGCAGTCCATCCAGGTTACCCGGGTTAAAAGATTTAGAGTTGAATTCAGGTGGGTACATCGTCCAGGAAACGAATGTACCCTTAGGTAGCTTGAAGGGTGCAACACATGACAGTGTGCTGGAAATGTGCCCTACTCAACGGCAGGCTACAGATCCCAAGGCGTGCCCAGGTAACGGGATTATCTGTAGCTGGGAGATCTCTTCATGACTAATGTATTAATCTAGTTATTTAGCCTTAGTCCATTTCAATGGGTACTCCTGACCGTGGTACTCAGGAGTCCCCTTCTAGACATGATGCAAGACAGGACTGGATTATTTGTACAAGCACAATCACCCACGGTGTCCGGATTAATTATACAGGTTATGTCATGTCAGGTAGCCGTCGCAACAGCTGTTCAAGATAATCATGTCAGGTGTACTTGTCAGGAGTGCGCCATGATGGGTCACTATCAGGTCATGTCAGGTATCATTAAACATATTAAATAAATCCATGATTTCAAGTTCATGACAAAAGGCGTAAGGATATAAAAAGGACGTAAAATATCTAATAAAATATCAATATACAGAGCTATAGGAGAGCCATGCGGCTAAGGCACATGCGGCCAGGATGGATCTCATGCGGCCGGGGAAAGATTCATGCGGGTCGGGGGAACCAAGGACCCATGCGGCCAAGACAAGGGGGCGTATGCGGCTGGAAGGGAGCAAGGGCGCATGCGGCCAAGGGGACGAGGGCGCATGCGGCTGAGGATGCACATGGCCCCATGCGGCTGAGATCAATCGAATCCATACAGCACAGGGTTCAAAACCCATGCGGCTGGAATCAATTGGATCCATGCGGCCCGATTAATTGAGTCCATGCGGCTCAGGTCAATCGAGTCCATGCGGCTCAATCAGTCGAGTCCATGCGGCTCAATCAATCGAGTCCATGCGGCTCAAAGCAGTAGCGCATATGCGGCTGGGTGCGAAGGAACTCATGCGGCTGGAAAGCTAGCCGCATAAAGTCCATGCGACTCAAGATAACAGGGGCTCATGCGGCTGAGTCTGAACAAGGCTATGCGGCTCAATTACTTGCTGCATGAAGATTTATGCGGTCAAGTACTCAAGCAAGTCTTATGCGGCTAGGAAGGACTTTCCATGCGGCTGAGCTCGAACGAGTCTCATGCGGCTGGAAAGGCCATGCGGCCAGAGACTTGCCACATGAGGATTCATGCAGTCAAGTACTGCTCTTCTTCTCCACTTGTCCGAGAAGAGGAGCCAAGCAACCATGGCTTCCAAACAACACAAAACAATCATCCGGAGCCCAAATCGGAACTTCCATAGGTCAAAATGGGGTAGAACGAGATTCTCTACAACATGGAACTATCAAAACTCGAAAATAACCAGATTAAGTAGATCAAAACCCAAGGAATCCGAAAATAATGCAAATATAGATCTACAAGAATCTAGCCATGGAAAGTGAAAATGCCAAGTTCTAAAGTAAGTTAAAATACTGCAAGGAAGAGAATGAAGCAATAAAATTAGAGTTCCTCCATGAAGCAAGATGCACTTGCCTAGACCTCTCTCTCCTCTCTCTAGTAGGTAGGGAAGTAAATGAGGAAGAAGAAGATGATAAATGAATAGAGAGAATGAAGAGGGCTAGTAAATACAAATGGTGGTTGTAGGTAGGGGGTTCACCTTGGGTTCATCATGAACCCAATCAAAACCAAGCCAAGCCGAACCAAGAATAAACCAAGCCAAGAAGGAAATCATGCAATACAAAAATAAAATACGTATACGTATTCCAGAAATATGTAATACGAACCACAGGCATTACAACTCTACCCACCTTAAAAGAATTCCGTCCTCGGAATTTAATCAAGAGGCTAAAGGAGCAATAACAAGCTACATTAATCACATGCAAGCTATAACTAGGCAGACAATCACTCATTCAAGCAAGGAATCGAAGGCATGAGGCATAAGAAAGACATTATACCTCACGAGTCAAACAAGTCGGGATATCGCGATCGGATATCATCCTCACGCTCCCACGTTGACTCCCCCAAAGAGTGATGACCCCAAGCAACCCGGACTAACTTGATAGTCATATTCTTGAGGATCTTCTCTCTCCGGTCCAATATAGATACGGGCCTCTCCTCATACGAAAGGTTGGTACCAACAACCAATTTTGAATGATCCAGGATGTGGCTCGGGTCCGGGATATACCGTCGTAATTGGGATACATGGAACACGTCATGCACCTCGCTTAGCGACGACGGAAGAGCGAGACGATAGGATACATCTCCTACTCGCTCTAGAATGTCAAACGGTTCTATATACCTAGGACTAAGCTTTCCCCGTACGCCGAAACGAATGACGCTACGGTTAGGCGAAATCCTCAGGAATATATGATCGTCGACCGAAAACTCGAGAGGATGCCGATGAGAATCGGCCCAATGGCGCTGGCGATCTTGGGCAACGCGAAGATGATCTCTAACTCTCCTGACCACTTCAACTGTCTGGGCAATCATTTCTGGACCGAGCATCTGTCTCTCTCCAATATCATTCCAGGCTAGCGGGGATCTGCACTTCCTACCATACAGTGCCTCGAACGGTGCCATCTGGATACTGGCCTGAAAACTGTTGTTGTACGAGAATTCCACCAGGTGCAAGTGATCTTCCTATGAACCACCGAAGTCAAGTGTGCAAGACCGCAATATGTCTTTAAGAGTCTGGATCGTGCGCTCCGACTGGCCATCTGTCTGCGGGTGATATGCTGAACTGAAATGGAGATGAGTTCCCAAACTCTCTTGCAAGCTACGCCAAAAGTGCGACGTGAATCTAGAATCACGGTCCGAGGTGATACTGACTGGCATACCGTGCAATCTGACAATCTGCCTGAGGTACATCTCCGCTAGCTGAACCGTCGACTGACCAACTCTGAATGGAAGAAACTGAGCCACTTTCGTGAGCCGATCAACTATAACCCAGATAGCATCTCTACCAGCTGGGGATCTAGGTAATCCGGTCACAAAATCCACGGTCACATGCTCTCACTTCCATTCTGGAATCGGCAAGGGCTGAAGAAGTCCAGCCGGTCTCTGATGTTCGGCTTTAACTTGTTGGCAAACCAAACACCGAGAGACAAACCGAGCTATCTCCCGCTTCATGCCATTCTACCAAAAATGCTGCCGGATATCACGGTACATCTTCGTACTGCCAGGATGGATGGAATACTGAGAACTGTGAGCCTCTGACATGATCTCCTGTCTGATATCTCTACTGGGTACACAAAGACGCTTACCATGTCGAAGTGTACCATCATCATGAATGCATAACTTTGGCCTTCGTCCTGCCTCACACTCTGCTCTGAGTCGCTGAAGCTTGGAATCTGCCGACTGCGCCATCCGGATCCTCTCGACTATAGTGGACTGAACTTGCATACTGGCCATCAATGCCACACTGGAAGGGAGAAAAACTTCTATACCCATCTTCTGAAGATCTGCTAATAGTTCTGGCTGCGCTGTTAGGAAATAAACTCCGGCTCTCCTGCTCAATGCATCTGCTACGACATTGGCCTTCCCAGGATGATACTGCAGGTTAACATCATAATCCATAAGAAGCTCCAGCCACCTTCTCTGACGCATGTTAAGATCCTTCTGGGTGAAAACATACTTCAGGCTCTTGTGATCGGTGAAAATCTCCACCCTATCTCTATACAAATAGTGCCTCCCTAACTTAAGTGCAAACACCACTGCTGCCAGCTCTAAGTCATGGGTTAGGTAATTCCTCTCATGATCACGAAGTTGTCGTGATGCATAAGCTATCACCTTTCCATGCTACATCAGAACACATCCTAAACCTCTGCCTGAAGCATCACAGTACACCGAGAATCCTCCGGTCCCATCTGGAAGCGTGAGAATAGGAGCTGTTATCAGGCCTCGCTTCAACTGCTCAAAAGAACTCTGACACTCTGCTGTCCAAGCAAACTGCACATCCTTGCGGGTCAACTGCGTCAATGGCGCTGAAATTCGAGCAAAATCCGAAACAAACCGCCGGTAGTAGCCGGCCAATCCAAGAAAACTGCGAACTTCTGCAACTGTGCTGGGCACTGGCCATGACTCAATAGCCACAATCTTCTGGGGATCCACTTCTACTCCTCCTCGAGTGATGATATGACCCAAGTACGAAATGCGATCGAGCCAGAACTCACATTTACTGAACTTGGCATATAACTGGTGCTCTCTGAGGATCTGAAGAACTATACGGAGATGCTGCTCATGCTCCGCCTCACTCTTGCTGTAGACCAGGATGTCATCCAAAAACACGATCACAAACTGATCCAAGTAAGGCATGAAGATACGATTCATGAGGTCCATGAATACTGCCGGCGCATTGGTTGCTCCAAAAGGCATAACAAGGAACTCCTAATGCCCATATCTCGATCTAAAAGCTGTCTTCGGGATATCCTGCTCTCTGACTCTGATCTGATGATAACCTGAGCGCAAATCAATCTTCGAGAATACTGAAGCCCCCTTAAGTTGATCAAACAAGTCATCTATCCTCGGAAGAGGGTATCTGTTCTTGATCGATAATCAACACATAACCTGGACGTACCATCCTTCTTTTTCACAAGAAGCATCGGGGCTCCCCAAGGCGATCCACTAACACGAATGAATCTCTTGGTTCTGAGTTCTTCAATCATCTTGTACAATATCTCCAACTCTGACGGCGCCATCCTGTAGACTCTCTCTGACACTGGGGCTGTCCCGGGAATCAAGTCAATAGTAAACTCGATCTTCCGCTCTGGCGGCATCCCTGGAAGCTCTTCTGGAAAAACATCTAGAAATTCTTCGACTATCCTGGGCAACTGAACTGCTGCTACTGCCATCCGCAATATCGGAGGAGATGACTCAACTTCACCTCGGGAAAAGGAAAACTCTGGCTCGCCTGGAATGCTAAAAACAACCCTGCCAATGTGGCAGTCTATCCTAGTATACTGGTTCCTTAACCAATCTATCCCTAGGACCACATCATAATCGGCCATCGGGAATTCTATCAATCTAGCAGGAAATTCTCTACCGCTAACTACGATCCGACACGAGGAAAATACTCTATCTACTCCCACAAGTCCGTTACCAGTAAGTATATTGAGCCTTACTGATAATGACTCGGGCTCCAATCCTACCCGTGTCGCGAATCGTGCAGACATAAATGAATACGATGCACCATAATCAAATAAAGCCGAAGCTGGAAAGGAGTTGACGAGAATAGTACCTGCCACTACCTCTCCTGGTGCCAACCCTTCCTCTGCGGTCATCACCATAGCCTGACCATGCCCTCGGGGTGCTGGTCTCCTCTGCTGAAATTCTCGCTGCCTATTCTGACTCTGGGCCTGGGCTTGAACATACTGCTGGGGGTTCTGCTGCTGGAACACTTGGGTCTGAGGCGGCAAGGGCCTCGGCAATGGATACTGCTGCTGCTGGACCGGAGCTGGTCCTCTCACCGAAGAGCTAGAAAGGTTGGACGATGATGAACCACCCCTATTCGGACAGGATCCAACCCTATGGTCTGGTGCTCCACAAGCCAGACACAATCCCTGTGCCCTGCGACATTCTGCCACTACATGGCCTGGCTTCCCACAATGAGAACAACCCACTACGGAAGATTGCTTCTGCTTCTGCTGCTGCTGCTGAGGATACGTCGGGGTGGAATGCTGGACCGACGTTATTGAGGTCGCTCGCCTCGGAGCTCCAATAGTCAAAGCCCTGGCTGCCGGGGCTGGTACTGAAGACTGATTCATCTGGCCGTGAGATCTGTTCCGACCTCCGGCCCTATCCATAATCCTTTGGGAGGTATACTCATGCCTCCTAGCTGCTCTCAAGACTGCATCAAAAGTCTGATGCTCAAATTGCTCAACTGCCAACAAAATCTCCAGGTGAAGTCCCTGCTGGAATCGCTGGGCTCTATCATACTCGGTTGCCACCAAGGTGGGAGCAAACCGACTGAGTCTGGAAAACTCGGCCGCATATCCGTTGACCGTCCTGTCTCCTTGCTTCAGATTGGTGAACCGGGTCTGTAGATCATATCGAGCTACAGCATCGAAATACTTGGTCTGGAATCTCTCTCTGAATACTGTCCAAGAAATGGGTGCCACTAATCCAACGGCCTGCGCTGCCCACCAGCTACGGGCAAGATCTAACAACTGCAGGCGCACAACTGCCACCTTCTCGTTCTCTGGGGTCCTGGCTGCTTCTAGAATCACCTCTGTGTCCTGAAGCCATGTATCTGCTGCGATAGCATCCTCACTACCGTCGAAGAATGGAGGGTTCAAGCGCTTGAAGCTGTTGGCCGCGCTGTTACCCTGATGACCACCCCGGGTCAAAGCATCCGCCACTGCTTGTTGCAAGGCATCTCCACGACGATCTTGAGAAGCTATTAAGGTCCTGACGAGTCCTACTAAAGTGCCATCATCATGTTCTACAGGTTGAACTGGCTGGACTGGTGGCTCTTCTCCCATAGGCTCGACTCTGGAGGCTACTCCGGAGTGCTGGACTTGACCTCCGGGTTGCTGCTGGTCCGCGGGAGGAGCTTCGCCTTGCTGGTCGGTAGGACCACGAACAATGCCGCTGAAGAAGATGACATAGGGAACAATAAGGAAGGACCAGGACAGATCAACGATACAAGCATGTGATCAGGACAAGAATCCAGGGATTCAGAAGATACGGACAGAGATCAAAGGCGAATACTGATTGAGACATCTATTCGGTAAACCCTCACATATCTTGATTTACAAGACCTGCATGGGCCACCACTTAAACCATGTCACGCCCCAGAACCAGAATACTGGAGAGCGGGGGCAGACATAGCCAGCTACGTATATGAAATGGAATCCATCTCGCTATACGGTCACGGCTGTCTAGATATATGAGGGTTTAACTACAAGCCAACAGTCTCTTAAGGTCATAAACAAGCCTAGTGTCTCAATCACAAGCAAGTAAGTAAAAGGTTACAAGAAGTATGATCATTAAATATACAATAGTAAGGCGTCCCAAACATTACATATTCAGCTGATCATGAAGCTAGTCGTTACAAAATGTTAGGACTAGCAAGAGTTTAGTCATACATGATCAACCCTAGGATCTGTCAATCATGTTACAGCCCGTAGGCAGACAGTAAGTAAGGTGCAATCGAGCTAAATAGGTGCTCGTCGGCTAAACGCCTCAAAAGAATATTTTTACAATAAAGTGGGAGATCAAAAATAAACCCACTCGTTGCCAGGGTTCCGTCTAGTGGCCACCATCTGGCTGGAAGGTCGGTAGATCCTCCGGAGCTGCTCCGAAATCTGGCCACACAAAACCAGCTGGGTCAGACCCCAGAAAGAGCAAGTGCCACAAAGGAAGCTTCACTTAGGAACTAAAACCAGCAATCAGCACAAGATATAAATAAAAGTAAGAACTGGAAATAAAGAAAATACATCAGGATGATATACGACGAGATAACCATGGAACTATTCAGATAACCAGGTTACAACCCGTAAACCAAACAAGGACCGGGGTTGTAACCCTTCGTCTGAACAGAACTTGGAATTTCACCATTTATCGGTAAAATAAATACAAGCATTCTGGTCATGCAGTAGTCTGGAACAGAATCAGGACAAGACTAGACTGGTTAGACTCCATCCAATCATTTCATGGCCAAGCAAGAACTACGGCTTGATACTTTAACTAACTAGGGTTGTCACAAGCCTAATTACTAACAAGATGCAGTGAGAATCTTCCACAGTCACAAGCCCTGCAGTCCATCCAGGTTACCCGGGTTAAAAGATTTAGAGTTGAATTCAGGTGGGTACATCGTCCAGGAAACGAATGTACCCTTAGGTAGCTTGAAGGGTGCAACACATGACAGTGTGCTGGAAATGTGCCCTACTCGACGGCAGGCTACAGATCCCAAGGCGTGCCCAGGTAACGGAATTGTCTGTAGCTGGGAGATCTCTTCATGACTAATGTATTAATCTAGTTATTTAGCCTTAGTCCATTTCAATGGGTACTCCTGACCGTGGTACTCAGGAGTCCCCTCCTAGACATGATGCAAGACAGGACTGGATTATTTGTACAAGCACAATTACCCACGGTGTCCGGATTAATTATACAGGTCATGTCATGTCAGGTAGCCGTCGCAACAGCTGTTCAAGATAATCATGTCAGGTGTACTTGTCAGGAGTGCGCCACGACGGGCCACTATCTGGTCATGTCAGGTATCATTAAACATATTAAATAAATCCATGATTTCAAGTTCATGACAAAAGGCGTAAGGATATAAAAAGGACGTAAAATATCTAATAAAATATCAATATACAGAGCTATAGGAGAGCCATGCGGCTAAGGCACATGCGGCCAGGATGGATCTCATACGGCCGAGGAAAGATTCATGCGGGTCGGGGGAACCAAGGACCCATGTGGCCAAGACAAGGGGGCGTATGCGGCTGGAAGGGAGCAAGGGCGCATGCGGCCAAGGGGACGAGGACGCGTGCGACTGAGGATGCACATGGCCCCATGCGGCTGAGATCAATCGAATCCATACAGCGCAGGATTCAAAACCCATGCGGCTGGAATCAATTGGATCCATGCGGCCTGATTAATTGAGTCCATGCGGCTCAAGTCAATCGAGTCCATGCGGCTCAATCAATCGAGTCCATGCGGCTCAATCAATCGAGTCCATGCGGCTCAAAGCAGTAGCGCATATGCGGCTGGGTGCGAAGGAACTCATGCGGCTGGAAAGCTAGCTGCATGAAGTCCATGCGACTCAAGATAACAGGGGCTCATGCGGCTGAGTCTGAACAAGGCTATGCGGCTCAATTACTTGCCGCATGAAGATTCATGCGGTCAAGTACTCAAGCAAGTCTTATGCGGCTAGGAAGGACTTTCCATGCGGCTGAGCTCGAACGAGTCTCATGCGGCTGGAAAGGCCATGCGGCCAGAGACTTGCCACATGAGGATTCATGCAGTCAAGTACTGCTCTTCTTCTCCACTTGTCCGAGAAGAGGAGCCAAGCAACCATGGCTTCCAAACTACACAAAACCATCATCCGGAGCCCAAATCAGAACTTTCATAGGTCAAAATGGGGTAGAACGAGATTCTTTACAACATGGAACCATCAAAACTCGAAAATAACCAGATTAAGTAGATCAAAACCCAAGGAATCCAAAAATAATGCAAATATAGATCTACAAGAATCTAGCCATGGAAAGTGAAAATGCCAAGATCTAAAGTAAGTTAAAATGCTGCAAGGAAGAGAATGAAGCAATAAAATTAGAGTTCCTCCATGAAGCAAGATGCACTTGCCTAGACCTCTCTCTCCTCTCTCTGGTAGGTAGGGAAGTAAATGAGGAAGAAGAAGATGATAAATGGAGAGAGAGAATGAAGAGGGCTAGTAAATACAAATGGTGGTGGTAGGTAGGGGGTTGACCTTGGGTTCATCATGAACCCAATCAAAACCAAGCCAAGCCGAACCAAGAATAAACCAAGCCAAGAAGGAAATCATGCAATACAAGAATAAAATACGTATACATATTCCAGAAATACGTAATACGAACCACATGCATTACATAGAGTGCGCTCTAAAACTAAGTATATATATATATATATATATATATACTTTTATTGTTCTCTCCACTAACTTTTTTTAAAAGGGATGAGAGCAAGTGAAGGAAACCTACAGGAGACTGTTGGGAATTAAGCTCATCGTTTACATTCTCGTTTGGATCACATTTCTCTAAAACTTTCACACATATTTTTTGGGGGAAATTTATGAAATGCCCATAAAACGAAAAAGTTTTATGAAAAATCCACCGCACAATAACATTTCATCGCGTGCCCAGAATTAGCAAAAAATATATAAAGAGGGTTCCGAATGACCTTTTTGCCCTTCCTTCTAATTTATTGAAAACACCCACGAAACTACTCTTCAAAAAAACGTTTCGATACTTCATCTTCTTCCATACGCTTTTCACTTTCGAATCTAGGTTTTCTCCTCAAAAATCTTCAAAAACTCGTCGAAATTTTTTGGAAAGACCGAGACAAACGACAAAAGTGCTAAAACGGAGGTCCAAACATTATTTTTTTGCGATTCTGAAGTTTCGAAAGGCCGTCAAAAAAAAATGATTAATCTTAGGCTCCTCGAAGATACGCTCATTTTGGGATAAACCGAGCCTCGTTTCGACCTCCCAGTCAAAAGTTATGGTCCTTCAAAGTTTCAACTGACCATAAAATGCAGGAGAATGGTCATTCTCCGTGTTAGAACACGAAAAATGTTAATTTCGCATGAGGGTGGCCATTCTCCATGTTAGTAACACGGAGAATGTTATTCTCCGTCTTAATTTACACGGAGAATAGTCATTCTCTGTGTTAGTAACACGGAGAATGGCATTCTCCGTCTTAATTTACATGGAGAATGGCCATTCTCCGTGCTAAATTATACGGAGAATGGTCATTCTCCGTCTTAATTTACACGGAGAATGGTCATTCTCCGTGTAATTTAGCACGGAGAATGGTCATTACAGTGTTAAAACGCAGGAGAATGGCCATTCTCCGTATTAGAAACACGGAGAATGTCATTCTCCGTGTTAAATAAAACGGAGAATGGTCATTCTCCGTGTAATTTAGCACGGAGAATGGTCATTCCAGTGTTAAAATGCAGGACACGGAGAATGGCCATTCTCCGTGTTAAATAACACGAAGAATCTCATTCTCCGTGTTAAATAAAACGAAGAATCGCATTCTCCGTCTTAATTAAAACGGAGAATGGCATTCTCCGTGTTAATTTACACGGAGAATGGTCATTCCTAGTGTTAAAACGTAGGAAAATGACCATTCTCCGTGTAATTTAGTACGGAGAATGGCCATTCTCCGTGCTAAATAATACGAAGAATGACATTCTTCGTGTTAAATGACACGGAGAATGGTCATTCAAATGTTAAAACACAGGAGAATGGCCATTCTCCGTGTTAGAAACACGGAGAATGCCATTCAACACGGAGAATGACATTCCCCTTGTTAAAAATACAGGAGAATGACTATTCTTTGTGTGATATCGACGGAGAACAGTTGACAGAAACCTATTTTTTATTTTTTTTGTTTTGTGGAAAAAAATTTGACATGAATAAAGATTCAAGAGTTTTCGTTCTTCTTTCAAAACGATGCTAACTCTTATGGAAAAGAAGAAGAAGATCTTCTCTCCATAATTGGCCTAATTGTCGGAAAAGAAGAAGAAGAAGAAGAAGATGAGCGATGATCGGAGTTCGACTGAAAAAAAAAAGCATGGTGAACTACGAACGATCTTTGCGATCTCTGCTGAAGATGAGAGTAATGGAATTCAGATCTCTCGTGAAGAAGAAGAAGAAGAAGACGAGAATCGCAATCCAGATCAGAGTTTGTGCGGAGGGGTAGTTATGGTATTAATTTTGTAAATACAGAACATCTAAAGGAAATCTTGGAATACTTAACGTGGAAATATACAATTCTGGACATTTCATAAAATTCATTATGCGGATGGATTTTTCATAAAAACCAACTCTGAAATTGGATTTCTCAACAATTTCCAGTATTTTTTGTATTTTTATAATAGTAGTGAACAGTAAAACAAACGTCTGTTTATGATATAAGTGGACGATCACATTTGGATCGCCATGATTTCATTGACGAGACTTTTTCTTTTTTGAGCGGGCACCATTCGTTAATATTGCTACTATCGCCTATCAGTAGGATAAAGTGCAAAAATTTCCTTCTTTGATTTGTCTAGTTAGTAAAATAACTCATTAGATAAATATAGCAGTTAAATTTGTCCGTAATAGTTGACTTGATTAGAAAAATCCATGCCGTTTATTAACTGTTAGAAATGAGAGTTAGTGGAATTGTGAATATATAAACATATTTGAAGGCTCAGATAACATAGGGATTGTTTGGGAACTTAGGAAATGTTTGGTTTAGTCAGAAATTCAATATTCTCAAAAATTAAATTTTTGATAATTAAATTCTCTGAAAAATTATATTTTCATGAATGGTGAATATATAAATATTCTCAAAAATAATATAAAAAAGGATTAAAAAATACTTAGAAAAAACAAAAATGAAAAAAAAAATTATTTTTAAAAAATGAAAAAAGGATGAAAAGGATAAAAAAAATTTTAAAAAAAACAAAAACAAAAATTCTTAAAATTTTAAAAAATTGAAAACTGAAAAAAAAAAATCTTAAATTAATGGAAAAAATCTTTAAAAAATAAAGAAGGATTAAAAAAAAGAAAATTAAAATTAAAAAAAAAGTACATAAAAAAGAACAACAAATTTTTTTTTTCCGGACAAAAGTATATATATCCACCTATAATTAAGGGATATGATTAATGTTTTGTGGATAAATTATTTATTCAGACTTTCACAATTTCAGAATTTTTTTTTTTTTCATAACTTAAACCAAATATGGGTATAGATTTCTCACACTAAATTTGTCTGGAAAAAAAAATCTCCTGTACCAAACACCCTCCTTAAAGGCTTAATCGACAAGATAAGCTTCTAATTGTCGTACTTTGGGCAAAAGTTTTAATTTTCGATGTTGCTTTGTACGTAGTGTCAGAATAAGTTACATGTTGTTTTGTTGTATACAAGTTTCGAAAATGAAGTAATACGCTTTCTCAATGGATGTGACTTCTAATTGGGACTCCCTCTAACAAAAATCGAGTTATAAGATGATTCTGAAAATGGGGTCCTTATGTGAATATCTCATAGTCTTGTTAATTTTAAGGAAGTTTTTGTAAAATTTAGGAGTCTTTATAGAATTTAGGAGATCTTCATAACCTTTTTAGGATATTTGTAAATTGTGGAAGAATTTGTAAAATTTAGAAGAACTTTGTAAAATTAGAGACCCTTGGATACATATTTAAGTCTACTAGACTTAGAGCCGGCTCTGCTTCTAATCCTTCTTCTTGAAAGATTTTGGTCTTCTGGTGACGGCAGCCGCCTCGAGAAGACCAAAATCCTTGTTCTACCCAATCTTTCAAGATAAAGTAGATTTATACAATATTTGTAACAAGCAAATATACAACCATGTAACAAGCACTTAAATTATTCATTCCAAAAGCATAGATAGCCTTGACATGACCCGCCTGGTAGTGCCAAGGAGCGAAAGATTGAGAGAGAGTGGCTACTGCAACTTTGAAGTAGTAGTCCATTTTGTACTTCCAATTTGTTACACTTTTGTGTTTTGTCATATGACATATATAATGAACAACAAAATACCAACAGCTTTCATAGCTCAGTTGGTTAGAGCACCCGTTTAGTAAGCGGGAGGTCTTGAGTTCAAATCTCAATGAAAGCATTATAATGTATAATTTTAGTTCAATTTTTTCTACCTTTGAAATTGATTATACACATTTTGTTTCTACTGCAGTTGCTTTCAATATTTTTAGATCCATCTATTATTAGCTCGCAATGACCCTCAACTGTAACAGCTTTGTTGTACACGAGGCTAACAACGGGACACAACGTCGTCTTAAGCAATAATTAAAATTGGTAAGTCATTAGTTGCCTGAAGCAATAATCAAAATTGGTTAAGTTATTAGTTTCACATAATGGAACAACTCTGTCGAATGGAAGAACTCCGTTGAATGGAGCAGCATAATTGTCACGCCCCTCGATCTATAATATTAATAGTGGCAGCATAACCTGGTCAGCTACGTATTACGAAGTACTCTAGCACCTTGTAATGCGGTCACAGTTGTACAAGACAAGGGGTTAGCTACAATCCAACGTTCTCCCAAGGTTCACAAAAATCCTAGTTTCAATCCATTGTAAGCAAGAAAAAAAGTAAGAGTAATCACACTCATGCATAACAATGAGGCTTTGAAACGCTATATCATGCATGATCAAGAAGCTAGCAGTACAAAAAATGTAAATTAGTAGAGAATATACAATAATACATGATCATACATATAGTTGTAGTTTACATATACATTCAAGTTGCCTATATATGGAGATAAACCTTCTAGAACTAAGACTAACACATGAGAGTGCCTGAACACCCAAAAAATACAGATAATGTTAAGTGGATGAGGAAGGAAACTCAAGTCCTCATGGTGACCACCATCGAGACTAAGTTACAAAAGATCCTTGGGCTCTGCTACGAGATCTGGCCAATGCAAAACTAGGGGGATCAAAACCCATAATAACAAGCACTACAAAAAGCCTTACTATAATAATGAATTTAAAATTATAATTATAACGCTTTATAGTAAATGTTATAAGATTTGAAGAAAAAGGGTAAATATGATAATATTTTTAACCCATAATAACAAGCACTAAAAAAAGCCCTAATATAACGAATTTAAAATTATAATTATAAATCTTTATAGTAAAATGTTATAAGATTTGAAGAAAAAGGGTAAATATGATAATATTTTTACGATATAGAAGGCCTATTATAACGTTTTAAAATAGAATTGTTATTTATAATACATTTTTATAACATTTTTATACGAGCGTTATAACAAGACATTTTAATCTCTTTGAAAATGAGTTTCCGGTAAGCTAAATCTATAGTTGCCTACAATTTACCATTTCACTCCTCTTGAGAGCCGACCAAATTTTGCACTCCAAAATCCCCTCATTCTTCAACATCAACCCCTCCTACACCTCGTGGGCGAAGCTCCTCCTCCATCCCGAGCCCAAATCTCCTCCATTATCTCCTCCGACTGGACCGTCCCCTCCCTCGTCGACTTCTACTCTACGCTCGGCGTCGAGGCCCACTTCATTTTCAATAGGATACGACTCGCGTTCAACTCAATGGTCTCGAGGTCGAACCCACTTCTCTGGATGGACTCTTTAGTCCTCGGCAGATCCTCTAGGCCTCCTACGACATTCTCTCCAACCGAGATGCAGGGACACTTCCACCAATGAAGGTCAGAGGTTACAATTATCTATGTTTTTGTCCAATTTTATGTGATTTCACCCCTATTTCCTGACTTCTTTTGATTTGAGGGTATTTTTTTAATAATTATTCTTATTTTTGGTGTAGATCTCATCTACAAGGATTATCAGACGGATCAAAAGTCCTTCGTCACTACTTTGATTGCGAACGGAGTTGTGAGTTGTTTTTCCATGTTGGATTCGTCGATTTAGGATTTCGATTGCTTGTTCTTGATGTGGTCTAAAATAACAGCGAATTAGTTGGGGTTTCGATTCCTTGTCGAGTTAGGGTTTTGATTTCTTAATTTTGTTGCTCGTTTGGTTATTGTTGGTGCTCTATGTGCTCTATGTTAGGATACACTAGTATTCGATGAATAATTCTGTGAGTTAGCAATATCATCCAGTTGTTTCAGATCTGTATGTGGTTGGGATCAAGAGATTACAAAAATGGAGATGTGTGATTTTGATAGATATTCTACAGTTATGCGATAAGTAAAGTTGATTTGTGGGTTTATGCTAACTCCAATCCTTTAGTGGGTGTTTTTTTTCTCTTGAAGAATTATCATAGCAGCCTTTCAAGAGAGAACTCTCTCAAAGATTATGTAAGCCCCCTGATTTTTGGATATTACCTTTTAATTATTTTATTTATTTAATATGGATATTTAATATTAAACTATATTTTTAAGTTAATAAAAACTATAAAAGTACTTTAACGTAGCTTTGATTTTTGAAGTACAACGATTATCAATTTCTCAAATTTAGACCCATTATCGTATTCTAGACAAGTCCACCTTTAGTTTGATGTATCATGTCCCACCCAAACATATTCTCTTTTACTATAATTTTTATGTACTTTAGGGGTAAAATAGTCATTTTAGTCTCTACCGTAAAATTTGACTAGTTTTCTAAATAGCAATTAAGGTCCCACTCCGATCCAAACCATTCGAACCAAAATATGATTTTGAGCCATTTCGAGCCTACTACACACATGCCAATGATATGCCACTCAATTGAGTTCCTATGTGCTATTTATTTTCAAATGCACACAAGTCGAAACTATAGACATATTGAACTCAAATTGATCACAAAAATTCTACCGACCCAAAACTAGTCCAACTAGGGTTCGTAGAACCTATTATAGGATGTCCTAACTTCTTAGACCTATTATAGATTGATTTTTGTGAATTATATGCAGCCACCTTAATTAAATCTAATTTAAATAAAATCCTATAACCACTTTCCTAATTTGGACCCAATCAAATCTATTTGAGAACACCTTTGATTTAAACTATCAAATCTCCTCCAAATCCTACCAAACAAGTTTAAATCCTTTTCCTCACATGAAACCTACGCCCCTTCTCTTTTTTGTGCATATTTTGTATATATTAAATATTAAAATCGAGCGCACAAGTCCCTTTCCTATATTATCGTACGTATTTTTCCACCTATAAGAAACTCATCATCCCGACCACTTTTAACCCTCCTACCACCTTCATTTCGACCGTAGGACACCCTCTAACACCCCAACACCTTTCTGAGGTGCCGCAGCCTCTAATTTGGTCGGTACGATACGAGTAAGGCACCCGAAGTCGACCAAACTTGTGTTAAATTTGTCATAGTAGGTATGCTATTTTGTAAATAGGGTTGCATATAGTTTTCAACCTCATAGAAACCAGAACTAATGTAAACATCTCTATGTCTATTTTCATGTCTAATTGGCCATCCACACAGTTTCAAAACATTTGGCCGGGGTATCAATTCTACGACAAGGTGTCCAGAACTGACCAGATCTGTTGCGAGTGAATTTTTGCCTATTTTTAGTAAGATTCGATCTTTCTAATAATTTTTGTAAGAAACTAGACATAAAAAACTTCCCAACGCATATCTTTTTGCTGATTTTGAGTTCGTTTATTATTTATTAAGATTCCTAACATTTATCGTAACACCGTAACTCCGAAAATTATGTTCTTTGTATCCAAAAGCCTTGATACTTCATATATCTTTACAAATTATGTGTTGTGAAAGTTTTGATATTAAAAACATTATTTTAATTCTTTTAGAATTTAATATTTTAATTATTTGTTATTTCAGGACTCAACTAGTAGGCCAATTATGATATTAATGTTGTAGTATTCACATGGGACTATTATGCTTGAGTTTCCACAATTAAAATAATATGAAATATAAATATATTTATAAGTATTTTCTAGAAATTAAATTATTATTTTATATTAGTTATTAAATATTTTGATAATAAAGTTTGGTACTTTTGTAAACTCCCATATTTTTTAATTAATTTATTTTACTTACTAAATGTATCTTTGTGACATTTCCTACATGATAGTTATTAAGAGTATAAATTCTTTATACTAAATAGTAGTTGATACTATCTAAATAATGTTAAGGCAAATTTCACAAAGTTAGTTTTGCTAAGTTATTAATAAGTTATTTTGGGTTGGGAAATTTCTTAAAACTTTTTTATTCCACACACACACACACACACACACACACACACACACACACACACACACACATATATATATATATATATATATATATATATATATATATATATATATATATATATATATATATATATATATATATATATATATATATGGCATTTTGAGCCTTTCTGGAATAAAATGAGGGGGGTTTTCAAAAAAAAGAAAAAAAATAATTTCCAATATCTCCCTCTCTCTCTCTCTCTCTATATATATATATATATATATATATATTGAGATGTAGCCGGCCCTAGCTCCCGCATGGAGATCTCCCCCCCACCCCTCTCCCGACTAAGCCCCTCCTCCGGTGGTCATGGAGGCGTCGGTGCTCGCCTCCACCGGAGCCCCGCCCTCCTTCCCCCCTCTCCCTCCCCCCTTCTCCTTTCCCCTTCCGTGTCAAAAGCCTCCGCCCAGCCCCCCCTTTCAGCTCATCCGCGCCCTCGTCGGCGGGAGTGCCACCCTCGGGTGGGGTTGTCTATGCCGCCTCTGTGTCAAACGCCGCAGCAACGGCGGCGGCGGGCGAAGCTCCTCCCCCCTCGCGCCCTTGCCTCTCCAGCCGGGGTTCCATCTCCAAGCTCCGGACGCGGCCAACAGCATCGCGACGCCCCCCCGGCCTGCTAGCAGTCGGCGCCGACGGGTCTCTCTCACCGCAGGTCAGGATGGCTCCACGCCCCCGCGGGACACCCCCTCTCTGATACTGGTTCAGTCTGCGGAGGCGCTCGTCCCTCCTGTTGTCCCGACGCTTGTCGGCGACCCCAACAGACTTCCGCCCCCTCCAGCTGCCCAGTCGCCGCCCTTCCCAGCCGCCTTGTCCCCCCCGAGCTCTGCGAGTCAGTACGGGTTAGCAGCGTTGGTCTGCAGCGGCGCGCCCGCTCCTTCGCGGAGGTGGCTGCCGCCCCCTCCCTCCGGCGCCCCCGCAGTTTCCCGCAGTGGAGGTACGGGACGCCGGATCTGGATCGCAGCGGCGAGCCCGTGCCGTTGCGGGAGTGTTCGCGGTCACTCCTTTCCCACCTCTGGATCTTCCACCGCGGAAGTTCTCCGTCCAGGAAGGCGCCCCGTCGATTTTATTCTCGGAGGCGGAGTAGGCTGCTCTCTCCGTCCCTTTCCGTCTCGCTCTGGTTGGAGAGTTCTTCACCGCGAGACCTCCGGTCGTCGTGGTTCGCAGCATCATCGGGAAGATGGGCTTCTCCGGACTGATCTCGGTTGGCGTCATCGGCGATCCCATCTTCTTCTCAGGCCCTGCCAGGATGCGGACTACGTTCGACTCCGGTCTAAGAAGGTATGGACATTGGCGCAAGCCCACATGAAAGTGACCAGATGGTCACCGAACTTTGACCCAAAACGGGCACCCGCGGTGGTGCCGCTCTGGGTGGCCCTCCCCGGGCTTCCTATCGCGCTCTTTGCTAAGGAGGCCCTATTCCTACTCGTGCAGTGTGTCGGCTGCCCGATCCTGGTGGATCGTGCCACGGAGGTCGTCTTCCGTCCTAGCTGCGCTCGGGTGCTCGTTGACGCCGACCTGCGCTACCCTACACCCTCCTGGATTCTCATCAACATACCAGACTTGGGCAGCATCTGGCAAGAATTGGTGATCGAGCATCGCCCGGAAATGTGCAGCTCCTGCCTCCTCCCCAGGCATGCGACCGGTCGGTGCTCCGAGCCCGCGGCCAACCCGTACTCAGTCCGGCGGGCCCCACAGACGTCACCGTCGACCCTTCGGCCGTTGTTACTGGGATGTCCGTGTTGGAAGTCGATTGGGTCACAGGAACTACCATCGACGCGCCAGCGGTGATGCGTCATCGGAGGCGGTGTCGGTGGAGCCGATACCGCAGATCTCTATCGGGGCAGTAGCAAATGGCACCCCAGATTTTGGCTCCTCTATCACTAGCGTGCCCGTCAGCTCGTCGCCTCCCCCTTCTGATAGCCCCTTTGGGATTGGTCTCAATGCGATTCGAGACGCTCCGCTCTATCTTCGTACCTACTATGAGTGGATCGCAGCGGCGTACTCTCTTGAGACCGCCATCCTGGAGCTTGATCTCATTCGACGCTTACCAGCCTCGAAGTACCCTGCCAGGATATTGGGGGTCGAGTTTGCGATCGTTGCGGCTCTAGGCATCCAGAACAGCGACCACACCACCCCTGAGGCCTACCCGGCGGCCAAGCAGAGAGTTGCCTTCGCGACATCTTTTCGGGTGCTCGCTGCAAACTCCCTGGCTCCGCCGTAGTCCTTCGCGGTGAGGATCCCCTACTGATCCTTACCGTCATCGAGTCGCGCCCCCTCCGCTCCCTACGCCCCTTTTGCTCCCCCTATTTCCCGGCCTGTCGGGCTGGGTTGTCTGTGTCTATTAGGATTTTGGCGCTCTGAGCGCACTTGTAAGCTTCGGCTTTTCCTCCTTGTGATGAATAAAATAGGGTTTTATTAATATATATATATATATATATATATATATATATATATATATATATATTTATATATATATATATATATATATTTTATATATATATATATATATTTTATATATATATATATATATATATATTATATATATATATATATTTTATATATATATATAAAAATATATATATATATATATATTTTATATATATATATATATACACACACACACACACACACATATATGTGTGTATAATGTAATAAATATATATATAAATATACACTTTATAAGTATTTAGCTAATTTTTGATTTTAGAGACTAATTATAGAATTTTAGCATGCACATTTTATATGTATATGTTATATCATACTTTAGAACAAACAATAGTTATACACAAAGAAAAACTATATATATATATATATATATATATATATATATATATATATATATATATATATATATATATATATATATATATATATATATAAAACAACCCTCAGCCAAGTACTCGCGAGTGGGCTTTCTCAAATTCTCGCGTGGGCTAAAGACTGCAAATCCGAGTAGTATAAGCATAACAGCTTATATATATATGGACAACCAATCCGAGAAACCCTAGCATCCTTCAAACCCAACCCCGTCCAGCAACCCCGTGGCCTCCGTCGTCCCCATTGACCGCCTGCGCGATGCCAGGACCTCGCCGCCGCCATCCAACCCACGACGACAGCCCGCGAACACAGCGAACTGCAACAACAGTTTTCGGTCAGCAGGTACCCCACTTTGCTTTCGTGTTTCTTTATGTATGCTTCATCACTCTCGCTTCTACGAGATTCAATAGAAAGCCCACATAACCCTCTTCAAAACCCTTCAAAGATAATTTGACATAACACCTTAGATTGACCATGAGATCGATGCAAAGTCGAGCATATGCTGTCCAAAAATAGAGTGTTAGAGGCTGCCTCAACCCGCCACTTGGGAGACCACCCATGGCCGACCTAAAGGCAATTGTTGAAAACTAATTCGAAACAGTCCAAGATGACATATAGGAAACTTGTAGATTGAAATTTTATTAAGTATGTGCCCAGTAAATTGATTGCAAACTTACTAGAAAAACTGTTTAGAAAACTATAAATTTAGAAAAAAATTCGATACGGCGTGCGCTCCGACAAACCGGGCGATGTGGTCGCAATTCATAAGCATCGAAAGGCGCATATGAACGTTGTTGACGTGTGGGAACTGATGGGACACGATTTCGTTGTGCGTGCGCGACGAAATCAGTGTGTATCCGTCAAGATACTCCTGTATCGACCCTTTACAAATTTGGATATAACTTCGTGTACAGTCATCGATTTGAGACAAAAATTGTGCCAACATGACCGAATCGATTTTCTGGTCCTGTGTGCCAAGTTTGGTCCGATTCTGAGAAGGTCGACCGAAACGCATATTTGATGGGACAACAACCCGATCCAACGAGCAAAATTATGCACGGCCCACCGAAATCCAACTTTGGACATACGATTGGGTTCGTCTCCTCAAATTGTACCCGTAGACAAATAGTTTGATAACTTTAGAGACCATAGATACTGGCACGCATTTTGGTGCAAAACGAGTCCAACGACGGATATCATTTTGACCCAAAATTATGATTTTGCCCCTGTATCCAGAATTAGACTAATAGACAGGCGTTTCTTAGACATATCTTTTACACCAAGAACATTTTTAATGTTTGTTTCAGCATCCGGAGCCGTTCGTAGATTTTTGAGATTTTACTGCCGACGTACTTGATTGTTGGATTGCCATTTCCACACCGCCATGCAAGATATCTTGTCACCTTACTCTGTGATTTACTTATTCTTATTTTTAGTTATTTATATTCAGCATTACTTGTCTATTGTTAGTATTATATCACTGTGCGTCCAAGTCACCCTTGGGTGCAAGCGACTCTATCGATCGTTTTACTACTTTTGGTTTTATTCTCTTGCATTGACTTAGTCTAGTGACCACCCAGTTATGATGAGGTATTGGTATACCTCATACGGCCTTGACACATGATCATCATGAGTTGTGAGTTACAGGTAGGATACGTACTTGCGTAGTCGACTGGCCACCGATACGTATGAGGCGTGCGACGGTTAGGAGTAACTGCCAATAGAATTGTATGCTAGTGGACTTGGCAGTTACTAGAGGTTCCTATGAGTCATGGATGTGACCCTACTAGGAATTAGGTAGGGTGAACAGTTCCTTAACGTATGGGCCACGTGTGCACTCTCCTATTCCTGATTCTGCTGGCCTCTGACATTCGAAGAATGTTATGCTTTGAGGTCCCTGGTATCCTGGAGGGACCATACCGAGTTTTCTGTTGCCAGAGTGCCCATGCGTTGAAGGTTTGTTCTTAATTTTATTTTCATTGTAGAACTGGTAGGCACCCTATTGTATGCATCCCTTTCTTTTCTATTATATATCATAGTTTATATGGCATGGTGTTTTCTTGTATCTTGTGTCACGCCCCAGAACCAGAATACTGGAGAGCGGGGGACAGACACAGCCAGCTACGTACATTAAAGTGTAACCCAACTCGGTGTACGGTCACGGCTGTCTAGATGCATGAGGGTTTAACTACAAGCCAACAGTCTCTTATGGTCAAGTACAAGCCTAGTGTCTCAATCTCAAGCAAGCAAGTAAATATAACAAGATGGTAGATCATCAGACATACAAGTAAGGCGTCCCATACATTACATATTCAGATGATCATGAAGCTAATCATACAAAATGTGAAGACTAGTAAGAGTTTAAGTCATACATGATCAACCCAAGGATTTGTCAATCATGTTACAGCCCTTAGGCAGACATGAATGTAAATCTAACACGAGCTAACACTTGTTCGGCGGCTAAATGCCACAAAAGAATAATTTACAATAGAGTGGGAGAGCAAAATAAAACCCACTCGTTGCCAAAGTTGCGTCTAGTATTCACCATCTGGCTGGAAGGATAGAAGATCCCCGGGTTCTACTCTGAAATCTGGCCATACAAAACCAGCTGGGTCAGACCCCAAAAAGAGCAAGTGCCACAAGGGAGGCTTCACTTAAGAACTAAAACCAGCATATTAGCACATAAAGACATAATAATAACGAAAGACATGAATTGAAGGAAACAGGATGATAAACGATAAGATAACGAAAGGACTATTCCTGTAACCAAGTTAAAACCCATAAACCAAACAAGGACCGGGGTTATAATCCTTCACCTGAACAGAACTTAGTCTCTAACCAATTATCGATAAAGTAAAGTATAACAGTAATGTGCTGAGATAACCATGTACGTGTCTTGCCTAGACAAGACTAGACGGGACTCCATCCATCAATCATGGCCAAACAATGAGTACGGCTTGATACTTTAAATAACTAGGGTTATCACAAGCTTAGTTACTAACAAGATGTATCGAGATGTTCCAACAGCCACAAGCCCTGTAGTCTTAATTTAGGTTATCCGGTCATAAGTTGAGAGAGTTGGATTAGGTGACTTGGGGGTGCAACACATGATAGTGTGCTGAAAATGTGCCCTACTCGATGGCAGGCTACAAGTCCAATTAGAGGGCCCAGATAACGGGACTGCCTGTAGCTGAAAAATCTCTTCATGGACTCTTGATCAATCTAGTCATTATCCTAGTCAGATTCAGTACGAATCCCTGACCGTAGAAATCAGGAATTCATGTCCTAGACATGATGCAAGACGAGACATGTAGCTTATACAAGCACAACCATCCATGGTGTCAAGACAAGAGTTACTTAGCGAGTCGAGATAGACGTCGTAACAGTATATCAAGATTTATCATGTTAGGTTACTTATCAAGATTACTTGTCAAGGGTGCGCCACAATAGACCACCATCAAGAATTATCATGTCAAGTTACTGGTCGAGAGTGCACCACGATGGGTCACTATTAAGAGTTATCATGTAAAGTCACATTGTCATGTCGTGTTCATGTAAGTGCACCGCGGTGGGCCACTGTCAAGAAGTTGTAAGAGAGTGTTCGTGCCATACCAAGATCGTATTTAAAGTTCAGAGTACATGTGCAACATGAAAAATAACTTATAGGACTTAGTCAAGTAAAGAGTACAAACAAAGTCACGATTCACAGTAAGAACCATGGGGTGTCATGAATAGCATGCACCCAAGTTGAATGTGCTAAAAGTGGCATGCGCCCAAGGCTATGCGCCTAAGGGCATGCGCCCATATGTATGCGCCCACATGAGTGAGACAGGGTGCATAGTCTATGCGCCCACATACATGCACCCACATGAGTGAGATAGGGTGCATGGTCTATGCGCCCACATGAGTGAGGCAGGGTGCATGGGAAGCTAAGTCAGGAGCCATCTTTCATGACAAATGGGCGCATAAGGAAAACTATGCGTCCAAGCAGAGAACATGGGTGCACTTGGCCGCTTATAGAGGCTATGCACCTAGGCAGGGGAGTCCTTGGGGCTATACGCCCACTAGAGGGAGTAAGGGAGACTTGGGCGCATACAAAACTATGCTTCCAAGGAAGCGTGCTGTGAGCGCATAACAATTCTATGCGCCCAGCACTGTACATCTTCCCCAACCCAAGAACACAAGTTCATTGAACCCATAAACTTCTCAAGATCATAAATCACTCAAAACAAATCGAAATCCGGATTTTCAAAGGTCTAACTTGAGTAAAATTGAATTCTCTACAACATGGATCAATCAAAACTTGAAAATAATGAAGTTTAAAAGATCAAAACCCAAGAAAATCAAGTTTTATATAAACTTAGATCTATAAAAACTAATCCTTCAAAACCAAAAATACCAAGTACTAAATAGCCTTAGAATCATGTAGGGAAGATAATGGAACAACAAAAATAGAGTTCCTCCATGAAGCAAGCTAGCACTTGACTTTAGAGGGGGAGAGGTTTTACTGGAGAAGAAGAAGTTATGAGAAATAATGAAGAGAAAAAAAAGTAGTTGGGTTACAAAGGGGTGGTTTCATCTTGAACCAACTTGGTTCAAACTTAGCCAAAATAACCCAAGCCAAGCTAAACGAAGACCAAACCAAGCCAAGCCATGCTTAGACAAGTCAAAATACGGGTCGGGAGTCCGTACACGTATACTGAAAATATGTATAACGAAAAACGGGAGTGGCATCTTGTTACGTCCCTCTGAGGACCTGGTGATCTCTCCAGGTGTGTGCTCTCATGTCTTTTCGTAGGTGCTCTAGCCAAGATCGTGGTCTCCCTTTCTATCGAGGAAGCTTGCTCTTGGGTCGTCCATTGCTATTTTTCTCTATCATTTTCTTGTATTGTTCTTCTCATTTAAATGGTTGGTAGTGGATCTGTCTCCGCTCAAATTTTGTCAAATGATAATTCAGAGTTGGTTTTTATTATACATTTATTTTCTTATTGTGTATGAGATTAGTTATCATGCTTTACTTCATTTTACAGCTTATGTATACATACGAGAATTTTATATATTTGAGTATACTTCGTATGTATGTAGCTGGCATGTCTTCGTACTTGGTCCTAAGTATTTTGGGACTGGGGCGTTACATGTTTTTGTGGTGGCCCATGCAGGTCAGTTTGTCACTTTGGTTACGTTGCTATACCGATGTGAGCCTGCATATAGGATTAGAATCTAGGTATCTCATCCACATGCTTGATCTCCTCCTTAGATTCCAATTTTTAACTCTCGTCCGACTACCTTAATTTCTTTCTGCTTGATTCCTTTCCACTGTAAATATTATCTTTTCCCCTTCATGCTTGATAGAGAGGTTAAAAAGATGACTCGTGTCAGGGTATATATGTTATATTGTTCAAATCATCCTACTAGTTGAACACTTATAAGTCGGATATAATACCGCATGACCTATCATTCTTTTTGTCCTCGCAAACCATTAAAGAGAATACTAAGAGGATTACCATAACTATAGAGTTAGAGATTTATATCCCTTTTAGTCGAGCAAAACTTTTGACAAGAAGACAGTAGTACGACAGTATAAGCACGAATATCGAAAAAGGCCTAGATTTTCAAGAAACTTGAAATATCTAGATTTTTTTTCTTTCATCATTCTCTAGTGTACTTATATTTCGGAACTATCTTTACTAACGCTACTATTATAGCCTATTTTTTGCAAGCTTATTCTTTTATCAAGCTTGTTCAAGACATATATTTATTGGGGACGCCCGCTAGCATATTGTTTAATTAGAATCAATATATTATGGTCTAATCAACCGTAGTGCACTTGGTTCGCTCTTCATATGATTATCCCACGTGAATTGTGATATAGAGGTATCTAGGATCTCATCCGCGACTGCATTGATAATTTCCTCTTGAATTATTCATTCGCCTTTGAAATCGTGTATTTGTATTCCATAATATCTTCTTGGAACTCTTTATTGTTTTCGTCTTTCACTAATTTGGTAAGACAAACGCTCATATTTGATATATAGATATGGAGTATCCACCTATAGCCATGAAAAGCTATATATACCCAAGTGTAGTAACCATCGGCTAAGACATATGACTATAACCTTGCCTTGAGTTACTTGTCCTCCCCTCGGCCCTAAAACTACTATTGTAACCTTCTAGTCATTGGAATTTGAAAATGATTAGAACTGTACCCTTGATCAAAACACCAACCTACGAGACTATCTATTCTCAAAAGAACTAATTATTATGATTCTCTAATTATTTTCTCTTGATTTTGCGATAACTAGCAGCCTTATGCCTTATCCCAACCCTTACCCGACCAAGCCCTGTAGTTTAGACATGAGATGGATAGCAAAGCAAGGACAAACATTTACTATGACTGTGATAGACACCCATCCCGAGATTAGGGATCCAGCAAGTATTATTCTAGTTATACGATTTTATTATTAAGATATGACTTAGTTGTTAGATATCTTTTATATGATGTGCCTTAGAGTTCATGACCTCTCATCGATAACTCTCGTATACTATAGAAGAGTGGATCATTCTATTTTATCGACTCGTGTATCTTTGTAAAAAATCGTTTCCATTTATTAGAAATTGGGGTACGTTCCTCGAATTTGATTCATATCTACCGTATCACATTTCCTTTTATATCGTATAGTATTCTTCCATAATCAAAAGTCAAGGTACGATATTACGACTTTGATTTCCTAACTTTATTAATCATAGAATCATGTCTTGGTGTAATTTTTGAAAGTAACTTTTGGAGTGTATAGGTTGTGATTCCTTCTAAATTTTAGGATTTACTAGATTACCGATTTATTAGGATAAGTTGGTTTCCACTAGAAGGATAAATTAGTCCCACTTGAGCACCCACTTTCTATCTAGATCATTTGGTATCCTCAACCGTGACATTGCTATTCGGAGCACGAGATCAGCTGTTACCTTCCAACAAATTTTATATGTAAGAACTAGACGAGCCCACCTTCATATAGGCATATCATGTCCCACTAAAACACATTCCCTTGTACAATATTTTCATGATACAACTTTCATGTCAAAAAGACTACCTATAACACTTACCATAATACCGACGCACTTTCCGACTTCAATTAGAGATCCAACCTTAACTAAATTCTTTCGACCCAATATATGGTTGTGATCTACTCGGAGCCCACTATGTACATGCCACTAGTATGCCACCTAATAGAGGCCCTTTGTGCTGCTTAAAGTCAAAAGTCGTAGAAGGCGCATTTTTGGGCTTAAAAGACCTAATTAACCAACTCGACTGACAAATAGCCCAACCACTTGAGTTTGTACCTACTCTAGATTACCCTAACCTAATAGGAATGTTCTAGATTGATTTTGTGGATCTTGTTCAGCCAATATAGATTAAAACCAAAGACTTATTCAATCAAAGATTGATGTCCAATTCAGGAACCTATTAAAACCCATGCATGCCTATTGCCATATTTGGACTATAAAACCAAACTTAATAGAATAGTTCCTTACACCTATTATGTAGTCCCCATCCCATGGCCATTATTCCTCCTTCCATAAATTTTTTAACTGTATCTCTTTGTAACCCATGTTATGAGATGAATGGAATCTCGTAGTACCAACTTGTTTTCGGTTATGATTGACCAAGACCTCTCCTACTGTCTTGATGAAACATAGTCAATATATGGATAATGTTGAATAAGTAATACCTAGGCTTCGTATAGGGTACGACTACGATCCAAAGTACCTCATATTTTTTATACATCCCCGTGAAGTTTGATCTTCTTAGAAACCCTACTACTGTGCTATCCACGATTAACCAAATTCTGTAAGTTAGGTAGAACCTTGAACTTAGTGTACACTCTCTCTTAGAGTGGAATGCCAAACTTGGATTCCATCCGTAACCGTTCTCCCATCTATTTAGAAGTTGAGACACGATCTTCGTATTGTATTTTATATCCCTTCACTCGTACGTTAGATAACAATGGTAAAAGATTACGACCGTGCTTTCCCAAATCTCATTCTATAGTAGAATCTGTTTTCCATAAATAAATTTACTTTATTTATTGTGTTTCTGAGAAAATTACAACTGTAGGAATCTAATCTAGAAGACGATTACTTTATCCCTTGGACAATGCGATGAAGAAAACTCGAACTTCGAAGAACTTGGACAGCAACTGGGCAATCTCTCTGTTCTCTCTGAATTGTCTGTAGTGTCTGATGAAGATGAAGAAACTCTCTTTTATAGAGTTCTGGATAACTGTTTTGAAGCATACGCTCAGTCAGTTACTTGACGTGTGCATAACTGCAGGGACGCGTGGCGAATTTTGGTGGAGACACATTAGAGTGCGGTTGAAAGTAGTGGAATATATCTAGGAGAGATTGGTGGCATAGATGCCACGTTGCATAACTTCTGAATAAGTGGGTAACTGAGTACAGGACACGTGAGAACGTGTGTTGACTGTACGTTGAAAATTATCCCAAAGGCATTTGCTGTGATACGCTGCCTTTGCTGAAGAAGAGTCATACGCTAGCTTTTGAAGGCACATGTCTTGCATACGCCGATTTGGACAGTGTAGAGCTATATAAAGCTGATACGCTCACTTTATTGATAAGGAGTCGTATGGAGTCTATACGCTCATTTGATTGGTAAGGAGTCGTATGGAGTCCATACGCTCACTTGGTTGGCAAGGAGTCGTATGGAGTCCATACGCTCACTTGGTTGGGCAAGGAGTCGTATGGAGTCCATACGCTCACTTGGTTAGGCAAGGAGTCGTATGGAGTCCATACGCTCACTTGGTTGGGCAATGAGCCGTATGCATTGAGGGAGTAGACACGTGGCTGTCTTCAATCTTCTCAAATACGCTATATCTTCTAATACTGACAAATATCTCTTGAGCGTTGTGCTGCAGATATGATGGCTGACAGACTGTCAGAAATGACAGTAATGATGGCTGTTCATTTATGATGGCTGCTGAGCTGTCCTCGTAAGAGACAAAATCAATTCTCGAAAACCTATACGATGGCTAATCTTCATAGGACAGCTGTCTTTGCACGAAAGACGAAGTGTCAGATTCATCCTTCATTAAATATATTCTGTGCTGTCATCTCAAGAAATATTAAAATATTCACTAAGCGTACGGCCTTTAGATGAGCGTATGGCCTTGGCTGAGCGTATGGCCTTGAGCGTATGGTTTTGACTGAGCGTATGTATGACTTTGGCTGAGTCTTATGTCAGCGTGTCATAATTTTTCACACCCTACAAGACCCCCTTCAAAGTTTTCGAACTTTATGAATTTCAAAAGTTCGAAATTACTTTGAACTTAAAGTGGGAATAAGTCTTGACATGCTGACATGAGTTTGTTATCTTCCTCAATATCAGTACAAATCTTTTAGGGATTCTGTTTAAAGAACGGCCGCCGTTTGAACTTCTTCTTTTCTTCTATAAATAGGTCTTTCAAAACCAATTTATTTCTTTACTTCTGTATCCATCTTTGAGAAAGAAAAGCCCCAAAAACTCAAGCCTTCTTCTTCTTCAACTCAGTTTTCATCAATGGTGTCCAAGGTCGACGCTGCTGCGAAGGGAAAGGGGAAGGCTCCTGTGGAGTCATCTCAGCCTGCCGTCGCCACTGCTAAGAAGACTACCGATGAACGCGTTCGACGAAGTGAATGCCCATTGAAGCCCCTCTATGGTGTGGATGGAGATGATGAACAGTAACTATCCCCTATTTAGGGCTCTGGTTAGAAAAAAATCACAAAACATATTCCCTTTTTAGGGTCAAATACGTCAGAGAATATGCTTCCCTATTTAGGGTTTTGCCATTTCCCATATTTTTTGTTTATACGAAAAATATGTTTGGAGCGTATTCTATAAGATACACGTATCTTTGATAAAAAATGTCAAAATACGCTGTCTTGAGAGAATACGCTATGTCAAGTTGTTTCACTGAGATACGCTAACTCCTGTGTTAGCGTATGTTTTTGATAATCATCTTGTCAACCATACGCTGATACGCTCAAGCTGAACATAAATTGAACTTTTAAAATCATTCACTTAAGATAGACTGAGCGTAAAAAAATGATCTCTGAATCTGTCATACGCTTAGGATAAACTGAGCGTATATGGATCTTTGAGTCTGCCATACGCTAAGGATATACTGAGCGTATGTTGAACTTTGAGTCTACCGTACGCTTAAGATAAACTGAACGTATGTTGAATTTTGAGGCTACCATCTCTTGGTGTTGAAGATTTCTAACTTTTTATTCTTCTTTTGCAGTTGATATTCTGGCTCAGGAGGCAGAATTTAAAGGATGTGTAGGAAATAACTATAAAAGTGACCTATCACATGTTCGTTTTCCCTAATTTGATGGACCTTCTACAAGGATAGCTCTTTTAACAAATCAGGAAAATGATACCTTGCTGAACTTGATGAGTGGACTGCCTTTACAGAGTGTGGATGGTGTTACCCACTCGAAGCCAGCATTTCTTTTTGGAGATGCTATTGACATAAATTCCCAGCCTGCTCTGGATAAAGTATCATACTCTTATTATAGGGATGGTGATGTGAATCAGCCAATGTATCTGACTGGTATGTCAAAAAGCATCAACATAGCTCGCTTATTTCATGCGAGTCATCAGAGACAAATGAAGTGGGACATCACTCCATCCCGTCAAGCAAAAGCTGGGTGGATAGGATATCGTCAAGGAAGATTCCGCAGTGGTACTAAACCACATGTCACAGCTTTGCGAGGACTGCTACCTGCTACCATTCCTCCCGAAGACTCGGCACTTCTGAAGCCAGTTAGAGTCCCAATCTTTGCAAACGAATTTGCTCAACTAGAAAATGCCGTCTACCCAAAACAGTCTATGAGGCTTACTGGTCTGGTGAACCCGAAAAATACCAGATGGACTGCTCTTGTAAGATGGATTTTGAAAAACTTTGGTGAACAGTTAAAGGTGATAGGCCTATATAATGCCATCAAGTGCACCGCTTATGGTTTTAGGCCAAATTCGGATTTGTTCTTGGCGTTAGCGGAGAGGTATAACTACCGTACCGGCACCTTCATGACTCCAAGTGGCGAGATGGGATTCGCCCTCCATGAAATGGCATATATTTTTCAGCTGCCAACAGGAGATTTGCCATATGAAGAGTATATCCCTTTCATTGATGAAATGGATAAAATCTTCGATGCCAACCCAATGGTTCTTTATGTCTTTGAGGAATTAATGTGCCATTACAGTATTTGTAAGGCTTTTTATAAAGGACAAGGTGGAGAGGGAGATTCCAACTGTTATTCCTCTAAGTGGATGACCTATTGTAACACCCAGTTTTTCAGAAAAGGGTAATTTTGAAATTTTGTAATTATAATTATTATTTAAGGGTATTTATTTCATGTTATGATTTTTAGTGATTTTTAATTATTTTTTTAAACTATTTAAATTCATGACTTATGATTTGGTGTCTTGCTAGTGTCCATTTCCAGACTGAGGGGTATTTTAGTCATTTTGTACTTTTAGGAATTATTTGGGATTATTAATTATTATTTAGATTTAATAAAATTGATTTGAATTTTATGGGAATTTTTAGGAATTATTTTGGATTTATTTAGACTAGTTTGATTTTTGGCTAGTTTTGACTCATGTAGACCAACCTAGGAGTTAACCCTAGTTAGTTGGGCTTGGTTAGGTCAAGTGACTCTAGTCTAACCTAGTATGACCTAAGTTAGTAATTATTGGTTCATTAGAAATTTAATTAGGAATTTTAGAATCAAGTGTTTTGACAAATGGCTTGTGGTTGCATAAGTCATTTTGTGACTAAACTCAATAGGACTAGCTAACCTAGCTCAAACCCCACCCAAACCCATCATGTCCAGCCAACCTAGGGATTCCCCCACTATAAAACCCCTCCTAATTTCTAGGGCTAGCCTCCTTTCCATAGGAATCCATTTCAAGAAGAAGAGGTGAGCTCCCATCTTTAGAAATTCATTAAAAATCCATTTTGAATCATTTCTTCCCCAAACCAATTCCTTTAGGACCTAAAATCAACCCTCTTGCTGCTGGTATATTTTATTTGCAGGGAGATAACAATTTGTGGGACTTTGAGGCTTGAGGAGTTTCTTCCATTTGAAGGCTTTTCCATTCATTGTGCATCAATAGGTATAACCCTCAATAACCCATTTAATTCCTGTTTAAATCCATTTTAGGAAGGCCCTAGCCCTACCCCTACTGTAGGATAGGCTAAACCTAGGGTTCGGATTCGTTTCGTGTCCGTATCGGACACGTACCAGTCATGTGTGTTAGGTGTTCGACCAAATGCCTCTGAGAGTTCAACTTTACTGTTTTTAAATTCGGTTTGAATAGGAATGTAGATCTTTGTGTGCTCATTGATTTTTGTGAAGACACCATGGTCGTTTTGTGTCCGTGTCGGGTACAAATCGAGCTGGACACGACTGTGTGCACTGGCTCGGGACTGTTCTTTTCCCCTGCTACTCGAGCATGATTGCTCACTGGACACGACACTATAGCACGAGATTTTCACTGGACATGTTGGGGCAGTGACTGTCATGACACTCCCCAAGTGGCATGACCTATGGTGTCGTGTCGGACACGTACGGATGAGTACACGGGTTTTTGCCTGTGTTAGTTCAGCGTGTTTTTGGCTCTGATACGCCTGTACCAATCACGACACAGGACACGTCGACCAAAACCAGGGTGACATAGACCTAGGGGGACCCTAGGCGAACCACCCTGCAAAGGGACTCGACCCAGTTTGTGTCGTGTCGTGCACACGGCACGCGTGCACACGTGCACGAGGAATGGCTCTCTGTGTTTTCCTGAAATTAGTATTCTGATTGATTTTAATCTTTTAAATGTTTTTAAATGATGTTTAATTGGTTAACTAGTCTCTAAACCTTATGTTTAATCTCTGATATGTTAGGATTACAATTGTTCAAGTTTATGTGGAGTTTTGGGCTCTATTTCTTTAACTGATACACTGTCAAGTTCAGATTTGTTTTTTTGTTTTGTCAATGATTTGTAATCCAAATTAATGCCATCCTCCACATGTTACCTCCTAATTTTGTTCAGGTATATGTAATCTTTAAGCTTGTCCAGTTTTAGGAGTTATGGTTTTGTTTTGGGTCCTGAAATGGGATGGGTATTGTAGAATACTGAACCCTGTTTCAGTATTTAGGTTGGTTGCCTTGGCAATACCTGGGCAACCCTGTGTACTGTGTACACTGTTTCCTTGGCTTTCTCTTGAGCTTGTTGAGTGATTCCATATTTGAGTACTGGTTTAGAGCACTGTTAACTGTTCCTAAGTCTCTTCCAGTTTGGTTTTGAACTATTGTTGGACAGGGTTACCTGTCAATTGTCTGAGTGTTGACAGTTAAGAACCTGGGGAGGGATGGCCTATTTGACTGCTTGAAATCCTTTGTTCCAGGTTGTTAACCTGAAATTCAGCAAGTGTTCACTGTGATTTCATTCCCATATGTAGTATAACATGTGTTGAACCATGAATTGATTTCCTTTTCCTGTTCTTCCTAACTATACTGTAGAGTTAACCTGAGAATGATATGAAACAATCCAGTTTTTACTTGATGTTGTATTGCTTTCTTTTTTCTCTTCACTGATATTTCCTGCCTCCTATTCCTGCATTTCACACACAGCCTTTTCTTCACTGCTTTTGATTTCCTGCAAATGTTTTCCTGTACACTGTTGGCACACACCCTCACCACACACACAAGCCTATTGTTCCCTGCATACTGTTTGTTCCCTGCACTGTCATTAAATTCCTGTACATTGTTATGTAGGCCTAATGTATAGCACACACATTTCTCTTTTCTCACACACAACTTCATGAATCACCCACACATACACTACTCTAGACTGTTAGCTATTTTTCTACACACAAGTTCACACACCTACACATGTTTTCTTCCCTTAGGTTTCATGAGTATATTGTATGCCTATATGCATATGTGTAATATAGATATATGTGTGAGAGCATATCAATGTGTGTATGCATAGTTTTAGCCTAATGTTTAGTGTAGCTCAAATTGTGTATCTATGTATATGGTGTATATTCATAGGTATTATAAATTCTTGAATGTTGTGTTTATAGCTTTGTTAGAGTCTAGTATAGCTTTATTAAGACCTAGCTAGTGAGTTTAGCCTAGTTTAGACAAGGTTGACCTAGTTTGACTTCTAGGGTTGACCAAAGTTGACCAAGAGTTGACTTTGGTCTAGATTGACTTAGAATCATATAGAATGCATAGTAGGACTCCATTTTGATATTCTGGACTTGTTGTGACTTGTGCTGTTCTGTTTAGGAGCCAGACACCACTCCTTGGACAGTACGTTTCATTTTGGACACTCAGTTACAGGCGAGTACATTCTCTGATCATTTCATATCCTGCTTAGAATTATTTCCTGCAGTAGATTACTTTACTTGTACTGTCACGTTGGTCACACGGATTAGTACTATATGGATCTCTCCTTGGGATGTTACCCCCTTAGCGGGCGCATCGGATACTTTATGACATGTGTTTCATGTACATCATGTATTTCTTGCATCTGCGTTATTCATGTACACTCATGTTCTCTCATGTTCTTACATGTACGTTCATGTACTCTCATGTTCTTTCATGTATGCTCATGTTTGCCCATGTGTCTCTTGTATAACCAAAACATCATGTCCGTAACGTAACTTGAACAGATCCTTGTGTATTAATTGTGGGTAGGGGGAGTATAAATGGTCATGTGATTTACCCATCATGTACACTCTGTTACTTTTCATGTTCATCATGTACAACCTAAGCCAATTACATGCCATCTCGTACTCTGACTCACTAGTCACTGCTAGTTCTCTATGTATAGTAGATATTTCTATTACAGTTCTCTCTCTGTTTACATACTGCACTTCCTTCAGTACTTGTATCTTACTTTACTGCATGTCTATATTTTCTAACCTGCTATGATCTGTTGAGATGTACTGTACTCGCTCCTGTCCTGACTGGACCTGTTGAAAATATTACAGAGGACAAGGAGGAGGCTGGTCTGGACACTTACTACGGGGCAGCCTTAGATGACACCTGCGAGCTGGACCCTCAGGAGGACCCAGCTCTAGCTGAGGATTTCATCCCGACTGTCTAGACTAGATTAGTTAGGCTGTTTATCATTGTAGTCTGGAGACATGTTCTAGTTAGACTTTATTCTGGAGTTCAGTATTGTATATATTCTTTCATCTGAGACCTTGTACTGTTGGATATTGCTGGGATTATCTTAGACTATTTCTCATCTATTTATTTCCTTGAGTTCTATTTCATATCGTGCTATCTCTTCCTTAGTTGTGATTGAGTTTTACTGCTATGTCACCCCCATTTCGGGGAGTATAAACTGTTTAGATAGATATTGTTAGATGTATGTTGACCTAGGACAGCGTTCTACCGCCGACACTGCGGCGTAGGCTGGGCGTTGTTACGTTCTCGTACCCTCACAGTGGGTGCGGGTCGTGACACGTTTTAGTGGTGGCCCATGCAGGTCGAGACTAGAAGTGTAGTGGTACTCGAACTAGAGTATCACTACAGCCTGCTATAGGATATAGGATATAAATTTTAAGGTACTCAATCACTTTAGGAAAATTCTTTTATTGCCATCTAAATCCTTTTGTCAGCTGATCCTTCGAATTATAATTGTCCGCCTTTGTTATTCGCTTCTTTCTCAGAAATTGATACTCTTGTTTGTCTATCTTCAGGATGGTAGAGACTCGATCGCAGCGTGCCGTCCATGAGGATGCTATAGAGGGGACTGCCACCTCTCAGCCAGCACGGCGAGGCCAGGGGACTGCAGCTCTTGTCACCTCAGCTCGTGTTGAGACCTCGGCAGCCACAGCAGGGGGTATGCATCCACCGACTGGGAGGCAGGACCCGGTCTTTCCAGAGGATCCCTTCCAGCCACCACCCGCCTCCAGGACATGTGGACGCAGCTCAGATGTTCGCATATTTCCAGCAGTTCATGGACCGACAGCAGGCTCGACAAGACAGAGGCATGGAGTTGGTCGTCACGACAGCCGCAGCTCGACCAGTGGTGCAGCAGCCGAAGACACCGAGGATCGAGCAATTTCAGAAGATGAGCCCCAGAGACTTTCTGGGGACAGAGGGGATCATATATGCCGATGAGTGGATCGAGCATATAGAGGAGATCTTCCGCCTGGCCAGGATTCCAGCAGACCTTCAGATCGAGGCCGCAGCTAGCCGGATGCGAGATCTTGCTCGTACCTGGTATCAGTCGGACCCCAGGGTAGGGGTACCGGGGCCGACTTGGGAGCAGTTCAAGGGCTTCTTCAAGAAGAAGTTCTTCCCAGATTCAGCACTCAGAGCCTTGGAGACGCAGTTCGAGAGCCTAGTCCAGGGGAGTCTTTCAGTGGAGGAGTATGCGGGGGAGTTTGGCCGCCTCGGCAGGTTTGTGGAGGGCTTGAGCGAGATGGCGAAGGCCCAGAGGTTCCGGAAGGGTCTAGTCAAGGAGGTCAAGTCCTTGACCAAGGGCAACCGGGATGCTACATTCGAGGAGATCTTGACGGGAGCCTTGTTGGCAAAGGATGATCTTGAGCTTAGGCTCAAGAGGGGGCGAGACCCAGTCGGGGGGCAGCAGCAGCGGAGGCCAGGCCAAGAAGCCTCACCTTCAGCACCAACAGCCGAGGCAGTTCCAGCCGCAGCCGTTCCAGCAGAGACAGCAGCAGCAGCAGAGGCAGCAGCATGTTATCTTTTGCCCCTTCTGTAAGAAACCAGGGCACGATTGGGGAGAATGCCGTCTGAGGCTAGGCAAGTGCCTACTCTGCGGATCATCAGATCATCAGTTGAGAGAGTGTCCCAAGTCTGCGGGACGGACAGCTCGGGGAGCAGGAGCTAGGGCTCCGGCAGGACAACAGAGAGGACCAGCATTGCAGACTCAGCAACAGAGGTTCGCACCGCATCAGCAGCAGGCCAGAGGAGGCCAGCAAGGACGAGCTTACGCCATGACACTTGAGGATGCTCAGGCAGTAGGAGAGGTGCTAGCAGGTGCTGATCTTCTCGATTCCATTCTACCTTGTCTCATTATACCTATCCTGAAATTCTATTCCATCTATTTATATCTGCTTCCTCATTGTTGATAAGTTTGATCTGGTGTTTCGTTATGTTTGTTTTTCTTCTGAGAAATCATATGGGCTAGGTCACCTCAGTTATGGGAACTAGAATCTTTGATGGTCGTGTTAGTTGGCATAGTGAGGACATATAGTCAGATTTTGGATGTATTTTTCGGGTATAGAAATTTAAGGTTTTCGCCGTCGCATGCGGCAATGCGAAAATTTTAAATACCATGAACCTAAGGATACGTACCTTAGTCAAGGACTCTGTGATTATCGTAACCATGCTCACTGGCACGACGAAGATTCTGAGTACCATAATTTTGGACAGACGCATATGACTATCTGACGGTATATTTGAGACTTTGATTGTGGGGTGTATGACCTAGAAGGACTACTACCATTTTAATTTCGAGGACGAAATTTTGTAAGGTGGATAGGATTGTAACACCCAGTTTTTCAGAAAAGGGTAATTTTGAAATTTTGTAATTATAATTATTATTTAAGGGTATTTATTTCATGTTATGATTTTTAGTGATTTTTAATTATTTTTTTTAAACTATTTAAATTCATGACTTATGATTTGGTGTCTTGCTAGTGTCCATTTCCAGACTGAGGGGTATTTTAGTCATTTTGTACTTTTAGGAATTATTTGGAATTATTAATTATTATTTAGATTTAATAAAATTGATTTGAATTTTATGGGAATTTTTAGGAATTATTTTGGATTTATTTAGACTAATTTGATTTTTGGCTAGTTTTGACTCATGTAGACCAACCTAGGAGTTAACCCTAGTTAGTTGGGCTTGGTTAGGTCAAGTGACTCTAGTCTAACCTAGTATGACCTAAGTTAGTAATTATTGGTTCATTAGAAATTTAATTAGGAATTTTAGAATCAAGTGTTTTGACAAATGGCTTGTGGTTGCATAAGTCATTTTGTGACTAAACTCAATAGGACTAGCTAACCTAGCTCAAACCCCACCCAAACCCATCATGTCCAGCCAACCTAGGGATTCCCCCACTATAAAACCCCTCCTAATTTCTAGGGCTAGCCTCCTTTCCATAGGAATCCATTTCAAGAAGAAGAGGTGAGCTCCCATCTTTAGAAATTCATTAAAAATCCATTTTGAATCATTTCTTCCCCAAACCAATTCCTTTAGGACCTAAAATCAACCCTCTTGCTGCTGGTATATTTTATTTGCAGGGACATAACAATTTGTGGGACTTTGAGGCTTGAGGAGTTTCTTCCATTTGAAGGCTTTTCCATTCATTGTGCATCAATAGGTATAACCCTCAATAACCCATTTAATTCCTGTTTAAATCCATTTTAGGAAGGCCCTAGCCCTACCCCTACTGTAGGATAGGCTAAACCTAGGGTTCGGATTCGTTTCGTGTCCGTATCGGACACGTACCAGTCATGTGTGTTAGGTGTTCGACCAAATGCCTCTGAGAGTTCAACTTTACTGTTTTTAAATTCGGTTTGAATAGGAATGTAGATCTTTGTGTGCTCATTGATTTTTGTGAAGACACCATGGTCGTTTTGTGTCCGTGTCGGGTGCAAATCGAGCTGGACACGACTGTGTGCACTGGCTCGGGACTGTTCTTTTCCCCTGCTACTCGAGCATGATTGCTCACTGGACACGACACTATAGCACGAGATTTTCACTGGACACGTTGGGGCAGTGACTGTCATGACACTCCCCAAGTGGCATGACCTATGGTGTCGTGTCGGACACGCACGGATGAGTACACGGGTTTTTGCCTGTGTTAGTTCAGCGTGTTTTTGGCTCTGATACGCCTGTACCAATCACGACACAGGATACGTCGACCCAAACCAGGGTGACACAGACCTAGGGGGACCCTAGGCGAACCACCCTGCAAAGGGACTCGACCCAGTTTGTGTCGTGTCGTGCACACGGCACGCGTGCACACGTGCACGAGGAATGGCTCTCTGTGTTTTCCTGAAATTAGTGTTCTGATTGATTTTAATCTTTTAAATGTTTTTAAATGATGTTTAATTGGTTAACTAGTCTCTAAACCTTATGTTTAATCTCTGATATGTTAGGATTACAATTGTTCAAGTTTATGTGGAGTTTTGGGCTCTATTTCTTTAACTGATACACTGTCAAGTTCAGATTTGTTTTTTTGTTTTGTCAATGATTTGTAATCCAAATTAATGCCATCCTCCACATGTTACCTCCTAATTTTGTTCAGGTATATGTAATCTTTAAGCTTGTCCAGTTTTGGGAGTTATGGTTTTGTTTGGGTCCTGAAATGGGATGGGTATTGTAGAATACTGAACCCTGTTTCAGTATTTAGGTTGGTTGCCTTGGCAATACCTGGGCAACCCTGTGTACTGTGTACACTGTTTCCTTGGCTTTCTCTTGAGCTTGAGTGATTCCATATTTGAGTACTGGTTTAGAGCACTGTTAACTGTTCCTAAGTCTCTTCCAGTTTGGTTTTGAACTATTGTTGGACAGGGTTACCTGTCAATTGTCTGAGTGTTGACAGTTAAGAACCTGGGGAGGGATGGCCTATTTGACTGCTTGAAATCCTTTGTTCCAGGTTGTTAACCTGAAATTCAGCAAGTGTTCACTGTGATTTCATTCCCATATGTAGTATAACATGTGTTGAACCATGAATTGATTTCCTTTTCCTGTTCTTCCTAACTATACTGTAGAGTTAACCTGAGAATGATATGAAACAATCCAATTTTTACTTGATGTTGTATTGCTTTCTTTTTTCTCTTCACTGATATTTCCTGCCTCCTATTCCTGAATATCACACACAGCCTCCTCTTCACTGCTTTTGATTTCCTGCAAATGTTTTCCTGTACACTGTTGGCACACACCCTCACCACACACACAAGCCTATTGTTCCCTGCACACTGTTTGTTCCCTGCACTGTCATTAAATTCCTGTACATTGTTATGTAGGCCTAATGTATAGCACACACATTTCTCTTTTCTCACACACAACTTCATGAATCACCCACACATACAATACTCTAGACTGTTAGCTATTTTTCTACACACAAGTTCACACACCTACACATGTTTTCTTCCCTTAGGTTTCATGAGTATATTGTATGCCTATATGCATATGTGTAATATAGATATATGTGTGAGAGCATATCAATGTGTGTATGCATAGTTTTAGCCTAATGTTTAGTGTAGCTCAAATTGTGTATCTATGTATATGGTGTATATTCATAGGTATTATGAATTCTTGAATGTTGTGTTTATAGCTTTGTTAGAGTCTAGTATAGCTTTATTAAGACCTAGCTAGTGAGTTTAGCCTAGTTTAGACAAGGTTGACCTAGTTTGACTTCTAGGGTTGACCAAAGTTGACCAAGAGTTGACTTTGGTCTAGATTGACTTAGAATCATATAGAATGCATAGTAGGACTCCATTTTGATATTCTGGACTTGTTGTGACTTGTGCTGTTTTGTTTAGGAGCCAGACACCACTCCTTGGACAGTACGTTTCATTTTGGACACTCAGTTACAGGCGAGTAGATCATTTCATATCCTGCTTAGAATTATTTCCTGCAGTAGATTACTTTACTTGTACTGTCACGTTGGTCACACGGATTAGTACTATATGGATCTCTCCTTGGGATGTTACCCCCTTAGCGGGCGCATCAGATACTTTATGACATGTGTTTCATGTACATCATGTATTCCTTGCATCTGCGTTATTCATGTACACTCATGTTCTCTCATGTTCTTACATGTACGTTCATGTACTCTCATGTTCTTTCATGTACGCTCATGTTTGCCCATGTGTCTCTTGTATAACCAAAACATCATGTCCGTAACGTAACTTGAACAGATCCTTGTGTATTGATTGTGGGTAGGGGGAGTATAAATGGTCATGTGATTTACCCATCATGTACACTCTGTTACTTTTCATGTTCATCATGTACAACCTAAGCCAATTACATGCCATCTCGTACTCTGACTCACTAGTCACTGCTAGTTCTCTATGTATAGTAGATATTTCTATTACAGTTCTCTCTCTGTTTACATACTGCACTTCCTTCAGTACTTGTATCTTACTTTACTGCATGTCTATATTTTCTAACCTGCTATGATCTGTTGAGATGTACTGTACTCGCTCCTGTCCTGACTGGACCTGTTGAAAATATTACAGAGGACGAGGAGGAGGCTGGTCTGGACACTTACTACGGGGCAGCCTTAGATGACACCTGCGAGCTGGACCCTCAGGAGGACCCAGCTCTAGCTGAGGATTTCATCCCGACTGTCTAGACTAGATTAGTTAGGCTGTTTATCATTGTAGTCTGGAGACATGTTCTAGTTAGACTTTATTCTGGAGTTCAGTATTGTATATATTCTTTCATCTGAGACCTTGTACTGTTGGATATTGCTGGGATTATCTTAGACTACTTCTCATCTATTTATTTCCTTGAGTTCTATTTCATATCGTGCTATCTCTTCCTTAGTTGTGATTGAGTTTTACTGCTATGTCACCCCCATTTCGGGGAGTATAAACTGTTTAGATAGATATTGTTAGATGTATGTTGACCTAGGACAGCGTTCTACCGCCGACACTGCGGCGTAGGCTGGGCGTTGTTACGTTCTCGTACCCTCACAGTGGGTGCGGGTCGTGACACCTATTTATTCCAAGGCCGCACCGATGAAGTTCAGAAGAAGAAAAAGACTGAGCAATATGTCGGTGAATTTAAACCTCTGAGTCAAGCTGAGATTGACAAGCTCATCCGGGACACCACTCATGACGACATCGTCATTGAAGAGGACGAAGGCACTTACAAAGTCGGTGATAGGTTGGAGACCTATATTAAGCAGGGTGGTCGAGAATTATCTGCTGAAGGTCATCTGGCCGGATTTATATCTCTCTGGCTGAGAAAATTTGTAGTACCTAGCACCTGTTCAGCAGACAGGATGCACAGAGGAGTTGTCTTTGCAGCAGTCCGTCTAACTTTCGGGTATAAGATGGATTTGCTGACAGTAATGACATGCCGTCTGAATGCTGGATTAAGGGCATATACAGACAGGATGTTTGAATTAGCAAAGAAGCGGCTCACAACTTTTCCTCGGGTAGAAATGCCCTTTACATATTTATTTGGGTGGCTGCTTCTCCATTTCGAATCTCTCATGAATGCTGGGATGGCTAGACCAGATGACACCTTTCTGGAAAGATACAGTCACACACCAAAGTAGAAATATGATACTCTGACGGACTGTAGAACTATATTAAACAGGGGAGAGTTATGGAGTTTCACTTGTGTTCCTCTACCTGTTAGTTATGAAACCATGCCTGGGAGGTTGATTGACGGCATTGGTGCCAATGAATTGGATGAGATTCAATATGAATGGATGAAGAGGATCAGGCCATCTCATTTAATTTGCCGTGACAACATCACCTATCTGGAGCCATATCTTCCGAGTAGGTTTGCTCGGCAATTTGGTTATGATCAGTTGCATGTGGGCAATGCAACGACATGTTTTGGCTACCAGGGTGGATTAATCGATGGCGCCAGAGCTTGGATATACTACATTGCTAAAGGTACAGGAGCTACCTTTTCCATGCCAGATCCAGTCACTTATCGGAAAGGAGCTAGAATATTGGCATCTTATGCCAAATTCTATGTATCAGCTAATACCTTTGATGAAAAATTCAGCATCTTAGGTAGAAGCTTTATTCATGTTGAAAAGAAATCAACCAAATCAGCCCTGCCTAGAGATTGTCATGACCAAAAAGATCCTCTGGCTACTGATGAAGTTGATGATAAAGTTTTAGAGACTTTCTTCTCTGATGACCTTCATCAACCATTACATGTACCCATCGGAAATGCTGAAGCGAGTATATCTACCGACAGTACACCGAAGAGGAAGCGGGGCAAAGGTGCTGCTGGACCTACTGCAAAAAGAGTTACTCGGGCAGAGACTCAAAATCGTGGAGGAATTACTATTCCAGGGACTTCTCCTGTTTCCAATCGAGTCAGAGATGCTGACGAAGCAGGTAGTGACTCAAAAGACGCTTATCCTACTGTTCCATTAACAAAAAGAATAGGAAGGAAAGTGATAGTTTCAAAAACTAAATCCGTGATTTGTCTGGATGCAGAGAGTCCCACCAATCGTGCCGAGCGATTGGCTTTAGAAAAGCAAGCTGCCTTTGCTTTTTCTGTAAAGACAGAACCCACTGAAGAAGATGTGCCTGAACCTGCTGGATCATCCATGCCTTCTAATATAGAATCAATTTCGCCAACGGCTGATGATGCGCAGGTGATTAGTCAACCTACGGCAGAGGCCGAGAATCAGACTGAAACAGCTAATGACTTACTGATTTCGGGAGAATCAGTGAAGGAAGCCAGTACTCTCAGACCAATTGCTGAAATTTCGGAGGGCAATAAGAGTGACAACGAACAGGTTGACTATGAACCTTCGTCTCATTCTTTTGAAGATGAAGACATGGAGATAGATGATGAGTCCCCATCTAAAACTCCAATTGATGTACTGAAAACCATTGGTCAACACTCTGGGTTGAATCCAGAGCCGAAAAAGCATCTAGAAATAGAAGTTCAAGTTCCGAGTACTTCTGGGGCGGGCAGCAGTGAAATAAATCCCGTGTCAGAAAGCACTCTGAACAGACTACGAGCTGGGCTGAATGATCCAAAGGAAACTGAATACGAACCAGCTCCAGGTAATATTTTATTCAGTAAAGTTTTGTCTTTTCTTTGCTTTATTGTCTTTTAATTTTGATCATGCTTTTTTTTTATTCCAACAACTGTAGGAACTGCACCGGCTATGAGTTCGACTCAAGCCCCACTTGTCCAAAATGATATGGGTGAGGGGAGTTCACATTTGCCTAGTTCTCCGAAAGCACTTACTTCAATTCCTAGGATAGAGGCTTCTCCTGCTCCTTCCTTTACAGTTGCCGCGACTCCCGGTTTTGAAACAGGGATAGCAAAGGTCATGGGAATGTATTCCGATATTATTTATTCATATATGGATACATTCTCCAGACGGCTTATGAAGGATGAAACTATGTCTTTTTCGGATATTCGAGCGGCGATCAAGTTCCCGCTTTTAGCTTTGAGACAGGCTGGTTATGAGACCTAGTGTGTCTTCTTTGAGCATCTCCTGAATGATTTAGAAGCAACCATCCAAAAATACTGGGAGATCAAAAAGGAGGATATTAAGTCTTTAACTGAAGCTGAGATTGCTCAATTAGAAAATGAAGCTCAAGCTCAGCATATTGCTTTGAAGGAATTCCTCGCTCTGTCTTCTGAACAGTTAATGGCGAAGGATGAAGAAATAATAACTACTCGTCAGAAGATGGAGCGTCTGAAGAAATATGAAACCTCAAAAGCTGAAGAACTTAAGGGGTTGAAAGAGGAGTTGGCTCGTCTTCAAGAGCGAATTGCCTCCATGGAAAAGGAACAATCAGAGATTGTCATTGCTCGCACCTCTGAAGCTGAACGCTGCCAACTTCTACAGCAAGAGCGGGAACTGATGCAGATTAACCAGATTGAAGAAACAAACCGTCGTAGCTTTATTATCGCAGAATATGACCAACAGATGGTTGGAGTTGAAGCAGCAGAGCGAATCCACAAAGCTCATGAAGAAAAGATGAATAATGTAACTGTTCGTATTCAGGAGATAATTACTCCTCCTAAATAGATCTTTTATATTTTTCATATGTTGAATTTTTGAAATCCAATTGTAATCAATATTTTGACTTTGATTAAAGAAATGAATATTTTGACTTGATTTCAATTCTATGGATGATATTTTTGTAGAAAACATGTTCAGAGGTACATAAAACATGACATATTTCAATAGAATAGAATATACAAATAAACTTTGTAATTCTATCAGATGATATTAAACCAAAGATAATTTTAATTTAATACTGATTAGAGAAAACAGAGTTCATATATAAAGATATCTTTGGACTCTATTTTCCATGATCTTTGAACTCGAAAATCAAAAGACTAGATATCATTTTTATAGAAAACATGATACTGAGATAGAAAATTCAGAGGTAATATGGACGTGATTTTCTATACAAGATCTTTATTAAATCCACTGGGGATCTAATAAGACAAAATATCAAATTCTCTGAGAAGATGATACATGACAGAATATCAGTTTCCACTAGGGATAACGATATCGAGATGATTTCTGTAGGGAAGAATTAACTCTGATTTTATACTTGCTGGGGAATAATGAAAATATTACATATATTAATGAAATTTATACATAATATTTCTTTAGAAATTTGCCATTGATAGACATCATCGTAACTTTCCCATCCATAGAGGCAAGCTGATATGCTCCATTAGAAAAGACTTTGTTTACTACGAATGGGCCTTCCTGTTTCGCATCAAATTTGCCTTTGCTCATATGTGTCATAGTCATAGGACGTCTAACGGTAAGGACCAATTCTCCCTTCTGATATGCTCTGACTTTGACTTTCCGGTTAAAAGCTTTTGAAATTCGAGCCTGATACAACTCGATGTTTTGTTGAGCAAACAATCGCTTTTCATCTAGGGCTTCCAGTTCTTGAAGTCGAAGACGATCATTATTTTCTGTTGTAAGTTCATTAGAGAGTGCAATTCTCAGAGAAGGAATCTGGATCTCAAGGGAAAGAACAGCCTCACACCCATATACCAAAGAGAAAGGCGTACATCCGGTCGCATTGCAAATTGTGGTGCGGTAGGCCCATAAACATTCACCAAGCTTCTCGCTTCAGTTGCATTTGTTGGAAAAAATGAACTTTTTCAAGAGTTTAATGATCGTTTTATTGAAAGCTTCTGCCAATCCATTAGCTGCTGGATTATATGCTGTAGAAGCTAAATTATTGATCCGATGATCATCGCAGAATCGAGTAAATTTTTGACTGACGAACTGCGGTCCGTTATCATGAATAATACGCCGAGGAACACCAAATCGATAGATGACATGATGCTTGACGAAGTTGATAACACTAGAAGTTTTGACTTCGGATAACGGGATTGCTTCAGCCCATTTGGAAAAATAATCGGTTATTGCTAGAATAAATCGATGTCCTTTTGATGATGGTGGGTTGATAGGACCAATGACGTCCATGCCCCAAGCCTCAAAGGGCCATGATGCCGCTGTTGGGTGTAAGAATTCTGACGGTTGATGGATAAAGTCTGCATGAATTTGACAGGCTTTACATCTTCGAGCATATTGAATGGCGTCAGCCACCATCGTGGGCCAATAATAACCCATACGTCGGATACGATCTTGAAGTTTAGGACCTGGTTGATGAGCTCCACAAACACCATCATGTGCTTCACGGACAATCTGTTGTGCTTCTTCACCAGCGATGCATCGGAGGAGAAGACCGTCGTAGGACCGACGATATAGTGTCTTCGTTGTATGATTATAATAGAATCTGAGAGATCGACGCCGGATAGACGCTGCTTCACTCGGATTATCGGGAAGTATGTCATATAATACAAAGTCTAGAAACGGGCGTCTCCAGTCTTCAGTTATGGCTTCTGTTTCATTAGAAAAGACATATTCCATAGTAGAATCGGAAGAAGACGAGGACACTTTGTCAAACTTTAATCCGGTATTAAGGTTGAGAGAATCTTTGTCTGAATTATGGGGAAAAGCCAAAGCTAAATTATTCTCAATACAGAATAGTTCTCAGTTATAAACCACTATCACTTGCTGACGTCTGATTGGTATGGCTAATACAGCAGCAAGATTAGCCAAAGCATCAGCTTCTGCATTATAAGCTCGTCGAACATGTTCAATAAAGAAACCTTCAAAGGATGAGGCCATATAGAGTGCTGCTCGATGATAAGGTATCAAATCCTGATGACGGACTTCATATGTTCCTCTGATCTGATTGACAATAAGCTTGGAGTCTCCATAAACTTCCAAATATTGAATATCTAGATGTTTAGCAAGTTGAAGACCGATGAGCAACGCATTGTATTCGGCTACATTGTTTGAACATGATTGATCCAGAGAATAAGCCCTCTGAATAGTTAGTCCTTCTGGGGATACAAGAACAATCCCAACTCCTGCGACAATATCGCCATTAGGACCTATTCTAGATGCTCCATCAAAGAATAGACGCCAGGTAGGAATTTCTTCAGAAACCAGATTTGAATCCAGAACTTCATCTGGAATCTCATCATATAATTTAGAATCTTCTGGAATCGCATGAGCTGCCAGAAAATCAGCAAGAGCCTGTCCTTTAACTGACTTTTGAAGGATATAATGCATGTCGTATTGAGCTAACAAGATTCCCCAATTAGCTAGTCTGGAATTGAGAATACCGGGTTTCTTCATCATAATCCTGATGGGATTCACTCTGGAAATGACATGAATCGTTTGACCAATAATATAATATCGCGTCTTTTGAACAGCAAACATTAATGCTAGGCATTCTTTTTCGATTGGAGAATAACGCGGTTCAGTACCTGTCATTATGCGACTGAGATAATAAATAGCCTGTTCATGGCCATCTTTATTTTTCTGGGCGAGTAATGCACCAAGAGAATGATCCATGGCTCGAACATATAGAAGGAATGGTATTCCCGAAACGGGAGGTACCAAAACCGGAGGGTTCATGAGATACTGTTTGATATCGTCAAATGCTTTTTGATATTCTTCATTCCAGACGAAAGATACACCTTTCTTCAGAAGTTTGTTGAATGGTCTGCAGCGTCCTGATAAATTAGAAATGAATCTCCTGATATAAGCAATTCTTCCTTGAAATCCTCGTAGCTCTTTTAAGGTGCGTGGAGGACGCATCTCTTGAATGGCTTTGATCTTCTCGGGATTCACGTGTATACCTTTAGCGGTAATGACGAAGCCGAGAAATTTACCACTAGAGACGCCCAGGAAGGACTTAGTAGGATTCATTTTAAGTTGATGCTGACGCATTAAATCAAAGTTAGTCTTCAAATCTTGGATATGATCCTCCTTTCGTCGACTTTTGACTGCAATATCATCAACATAGCATTCGACTATTTTCCGGAGATGTTCGCGGAATATAGTGCTCATTGCTCGCTGATATGTTGCTCCTGCATTTTTGAGACCAAACAGTATCACTGTATAACAGTATGTACCGATCGGCGTTCTGAAGGAAGTGTGTTTTTCGTCGTCTGGAAATATTTTGATTTGGTTGTATTCCGAATATCCATCCATGAATGACATTCGTTCGAAACCACATATGTTATCGATCATGACATCGGTAATTGGAAGAGAAAACTCGTCTTTAGGACAAGCTGCATTGAGATCACGAAAGTCTATACAGACTCGGATCTTGTCGGTCTTTTTGAGGACATGAACGATGTTAGCCACCCATTCAGGATGTTGTTCCTCTCGAATAAATCCGGAAGCCATAAGCTTGTTGACTTCAGCTTCAATTGCATCCATAATGTCTGGACGAAATTGTCGCTGTTGTTGTTTGACTGGTTTAGCATTTGGCATGATATTAAGTTTGTGCATTGCAATCTTTGGATCTAATCCTGGCATATCCTCATAACTCCAGGCGAAGATATCGATATAATCATGAATAAGCTTGATCATGTCTTGTTTATCTATTTCTGAAAGACTTTCGCTGATGAATATTGGTTTAGGGGACCCCTCTTCACCAACATCAATTTGGATCCGTTTATCTTCAGTAGGAGGTTCTCTCTGTTCGAACCTGAATTCCCATTGATTATCTAATCTTTGAGCCCATTGTTCTGATTCATGTGATATTTCAAAATCATCCTCATCTTCATCATTTTCTTGTGGGCCATCAACAGAGACCATATTGATAGATAGAATAGAACGATAAAAATCGCCAATACTAGTGTCAGAATCCCAAGAGAGGGAATCAGAAGACTCAGATCGTTCGTCTTCATCGGATTTTGAATCTTCATGGACTATATTGATAAAGGAGGTAGGAGCAATGTAACCCAAACCACATTTTATCCTTCCGTATTTTAATGGAGGAATTCGAACAGGCATTCTTCTTCCTTTTCCATTATTGAGGCTGGTTCTGAAGTCATAATCCATATTCTTGATGATATTTTTGGACTGTTGACTGTAGCGACGTAGTTGTAACCTTCCAGTATCGTCGTTTTTGTCATCTTCTTCCAGATTAGGAGGATTCTGGGGTCCTTTATAGAAGAATATTGGATTTTGTCCCTTCTTTCGAATAGGGACCACGAAGTATGATTTTTATATAGACTCTAATGATACGTCTGTATGAAGAGTTTGAACAACTCCTATAGTTAGTGGCTCTAAGCTATCTAGCAATTGTAAATAACTTTGTACATGATTACAGACATCAATATACTGCAAAGGAGATGCTTCATTAATATTAGATACTGTATTTACAACAGAAGGCTGAGCCTTATCAGACTTAGTCAAATTAATGACAAAAGGGGGAGAGGAAGAGCGATCAGAAATTTTGTTTCGATTAAGATCGATAACAAAAGGCTCAGAAGAGGTGAGTTCCCTTGAAGAAGATCGTGAATAAGTAGTACGTCCACTGACTGGAATGACTAGAGTATCTGGTCTAGTCTGAGAAGATGGAGGGGGAGTGGCACGTCCACTGACGGGAATTATCAGCAAACTTTATGGAGTTTGGGAAGACGATACAGTAGTACGTCCACTGACAGGAATTATCAGTGAGCCTTGTGGAGCTTGGGCAGGTGATAAAGTAGTACGTCCACTGACAGGAATTATCAGTGAGTCTTCTTCAGACGATTTAATAGACTGCGGAGGAGTGATACGTCCTTTTACAGGAATAACAAAAGTGTCGACTTTTGATATCTCATCATCGTTATCCATAGCTTACAAGACTTTTGAATATTCATCTTTGTACATGCGAGCGTCATTGAAATAAGCTTCAACTCCCTTAAATGGATAGAGATCTGCAACCTCCTTTTGAACTTCTCCATTATCATCAACATATTTGAAGCACTGCTGAAGAGTCGAAGGAACGACATTATGTTCATGCAAGAATGGTCTCCCCAATAGAGCATTGTATGAGCAACCATGATTGTCGATGACGTAAAAAGTAACTTTAGTGCGAAGATCGCCTATTTGAAATTTGAGGCGAATCTTGCCCAAAGGCTCACTTTTTCCTTGATTGAATCCCAAGATGGTAGTGATAGTGCTAGAAAGACTATGCACAGGTATCTTCAGTGCATCTAGCATAGCCTTTGGCATAATACTGAGAGCGGATCCTGGATCAATCAGTAGACGGTCAACCTTCATAGAATCGATATATCCTGTATGATATAAAGGACGGTCATGTCGATTATCCTCTAGTAGCATATCATCCTGCGTAAAAGTAATATTTGGAATTAATTCCAATACATTATGGCAATGAGAGACAGGTTCTGTTTCCAACTTCTTGAGGAGAGTTAGGCAGGTTTCTGCTTGCAGCAGTGCTTCACTCAGAGTTTTTTGAGTCTCCTTAGAGAGGCGTAAGAGCTCGAAGATTGACAATTTAGCTGGTGTATTGGGTAGTTGAGCCAATATATCAAAATTATAAGGCTTTTCAAGTCCTGTAGGAGATGATTTCTTCAATAGTTTATCGAAGCGGACTTGTTGTTTGCCTTTGTCAACTGCTGTTGGTTTAGAAGGAACTGTCTCAACATGAACATTTGAAGGTTCTTCGTCAGAGACTGGTGTTGGAGCTGTAACCGGAGGGACATCAGGAGTTTCTTCAGGAATTTCAGCATAATCTTTTAGATATATTTTTCCTGACCGAGTTCCAGCATGAACTTTGACTTCAGATTCCGGTTCAGGGTCTATGGAAACCATATTGCAATTCTTTATCTTGCTCTTGGTTCTTTTATGCTTGATGAGAGCTTCATTCCAGAAACCAAGGCCAACACGAGATTGATTATGTCTCATAGTGATGGCTAAAGGTGCTCGGAGTCCTTTGCCTGAGTTCAAACCAGGAGCAGTAGCTAGATCATAACCCATCTTTGCCATTAATTTACGAGATTGGGAACTGTATAGATGAAATGCAGGCTTGTACTTATCTTCAGATTGAGGTACATATTTTATCTCCGTAGGGAGTGAATTTCCTGCCAAGATGAAAGTAGAGGTTAGATAAAAATCGGGTGTGAAACTAGAAGTCACATTGCATGACTTAGTCTTCCCGAGCTTCTTTTTAGATGAGAGAGTCTTCCGAGGAGAAGAGGAAGACGTCTCAAATTCCGTCATTAAATCCGGGTGGATCCACATGATCTCTCCCTTCTTAGTTGTGACAGGAACAAGTCCTTCATTCTGTGCTGGTGGGATGTTCACAACTTCGAGAGTTGCTTTGGGGATAGGAACAATCCCACTTTCTACCATTAAAGGAGGGAAGTCACCGAACTGCATTGAAATTACATTTGCTGTGACTGTCTTGTCTTTGGGTGTCAGTATCACAGCTCCTGATTTAATCATCTCTTGGATCTTTTGTTTTAATACATAGCAAGACCGGATTGTATGACCCAGTATTCTATGATATGGACAGTATTTTGGATGATCTGTCTTGTTGGCTTCATCAGGTTTCTTGATTTCTGGCAATTGAATCTTGTTACCTTTGAGTAAGCATTCAAAGATACCCTGAACATCGTCATCGTCGAAAGAATACTCTTCCTTCGGTCGAGGAGGTCTCTGTTGTTGATTTGTTGGAGCTGGGGTAGCTTGGGTAGCCTTTACCTCTTGACTACTGCTTTGGAGATTGACTTCAAAAGCCTCTTTTCCTTTACGATTATTGGGTCGAGTACTATTGCTAGCACTCTGATTTGATTCATTGGGAGCCATTTGTACCCCCAGGCCTTTGAAGGTCTCAGCACTGACTTCAGCAGCCTTGGCACTGACGATGAAAGAAGGCCAATCTTGAAACTGAGTGGACCCTGTCCACATACTGATGATTGGTAAGAGATTCGACTTGTAAGTGTCGATAGTAACAGCATCGGGAGTTCCAAGAGGCATTTTGAGGGCTTCTCTTCTGAATCTTTCAATGAAGTACTCAGTAGTCTCATTATTTTTCTGTTTAATTCTTATGAGGGCTGACATGGTCATGTCATTGAGCCCTTTATAGAACCGTTCAAGAAATATTTGTTTGAAACCGGCAAATGAGGTAATGCACCTATCAGGGAGACTTCTATACCATTCATAAGCCGTTCCTTTGAGACATCCGACGAACACCCGAGTGAGAAGGGCATCGCTTGGTTGCAACTGATCTGTCATTACTTCAAAGTGGTTAATGAACTGACTTGGGAAAGTAGTCCCATCAAAGAAAGAAATGGTCGGAGGTTTGTATTTTGGTGGATACGACACTTGCTTCCATTCTATCGGATAAGGTTGCTTGATGCCTAACCTTTGTAAACCATTCTTTTGTTTAAATGCCTCAAATTGAGTTCGGAGATTCCTTAACTCTTCAGTAACAATTTCGGAAGATTGTGGAGTTGTAACTTGTTGAGTGTAATTGGGAGGAGGGACTGCAGCATATGTACCACTCCCAGCTCCAGACTGACTTGGAGTGGGTTGTACAGGAACATTAGATTGTACCCCCGGAATAGTAGAGGGTTCCGGGTTTGGAGCAACAGGAGTATTTAATATCACTGGAGGGGCTGTTTGTTGTACTTGCTGAGTTTGATGCTGAGCTTGCATAAGAGTGTGCATAGCATTCAATGTATCTGCCATAGCTCGCAACTGATGTTCCAAGGAAGAAATCCTCTGTTCATGAGCTTCAGTGCTAGACGAAGGTTCATGATTGCCGTCTACCATATAAGTGGTAATCGTTCGAGGAATAGACGATGAAACAGTCTGTTCTGAATCATCGCTGTGAGAGTCAGTATCTTTCCCGGGGCTATTTACGAGAGTCAATACTGGGAAGTTGGACTCTCCAAGAAAGTCCTCTGTGATCTCCGGATTATAAATTGGATGAGAAAAAGAAGAGACTCTGGTAGAGGCTCTGGTCCTGGATCGGGTGTCGAGGTAAACACCATCTTCAGAATCTGACATCGCATCAGATCGTATTCTACCCCCAATATTTCTGGAGGTCATGTTGACAGAAGCATAAAGAGGTTCATCTTCATCCAATATTGGTTCATATTGAATCCGTTCGAAAACAGATCGTCTTTTTGGTGAACAACAACATTGGATCACAACCCGAGGTTGAAAACTGCAACCATGCTTTTCATGGCAAATATGAGCAATGTCATAGCCAGATGGAGTGTCGATTCTCCGTTTGTTCTGTAAATGTTCCCGGAGATCTGTAGGGATAGATTGGGAAGTATTTGAAGATTGTTTCTGTGTAGAAACTTGTCTTTTATTCCTCTGTCTTCTCGGTTCTTGAGTGTATAAAGACCGATTAATTTAAGCAACATAGTTCTTGGCATATTCTGCATCGTCTTCTTCGTCGAGCCGATCGACGAAGTATCGCATTGAGTTGTTGCTATCTCGTTGGAGGAGACAGCTTTCCCCTGCAGAGTCGCCAATTTATTTTCTATAAATAAATTCACTTTATTTATTGTATTTCTGAGAAAATTACAACTGTAGGAATCTAATCTAGAAGACGATTACTTTATCCCTTGGACAATACGATGAAGAAAACTCGAACTTCGAAGAACTTGGACAGCAACTGGGCAATCTCTCTGTTCTCTCTGAATTGTTTGTAGTGTCTGATGAAGATGAAGAAACTCTCTTTTATAGAGTTCTGGATAACTGTTTTGAAGCATACGCTCAGTAAGTTACTTGACGTGTGCATAACTGCAGGGACGCATGGCGAATTCTGGTGGAGACACATTAGAGTGCGGTTGAAAGTAGTAGAATATATCTAGGAGAGATTGGTGGCATGGATGCCACGTTGCATAACTTCTGAATAAGTGGTTAACTGAGTACAGGACACGTGAGAACGTGTGTTGACTGTACGTTGAAAATTATCCCAAAGGCATTTGCTGTGATACGCTGCCTTTGCTGAAGAAGAGTCATACGCTAGCTTTTGAAGGCACATGTCTTGCATACGCCGATTTGGACAGTGTAGAGCCATATAAAGCTGATACACTCACTTTATTGATAAGGAGTCGTATGGAGTCTATACGCTCATTTGATTGGCAAGGAGTCGTATGGAGTCCATACGCTCACTTGGTTGGCAAGGAGTCGTATGGAGTCCATATGCTCACTTGGTTAGGCAAGGAGTCGTATGGAGTCCATACGCTCACTTAGTTAGGCAAGGAGTCATATGGAGTCCATACGCTCACTTGGTTGGGCAAGGAGCCGTATGTATTGAGGGAGTAGACACGTGGCTGTCTTCAATCTTCTCAAATACGCCATACCTTCTAATACTGACAAATATCTCTTGAGTGTTGTGCTGCAGATATGATGGCTGACAGACTGTCAGAAATGACAGTAATGATGGCTGTTCATTTATGATGGCTGCTGAGCTATCCTCGTAAGAGACAAAATCAATTCTCGAAAACCTATACGACGGCTAATCTTCATAGGACAGCTGTCTTTGCACGAAAGACGAAGTGTCAGATTCATCCTTCATTAAATATATGCTGTGCTGTCATTTCAAGAAATATTAAAATATTCACTGAGCGTACGGCCTTTAGATGAGCGTATGGCCTTGGCTGAGCGTATGGCCTTGAGCGTATGGTTTTAACTGAGCGTATGTATGACTTTGGCTGAGTCTTATGTCAGCGTGTCATAATTTTTCACACCCTACAGAATCGTGTCTTAGTTTTAACTTCGAGAACGGGAGTTCTCGTA